>WNWK01019074.1:0-10000 GCA_009830355.1 Cherax destructor | reverse complement strand
CTGTCGAGAAAGATTCACTTGAGATAAAAATCCAGTAGTGTGTGTCTTGGTGTCACGACACGTGCTGCGAGGCTGCTGTGCTGCGAGTGAGAAGTTCCCGCCACTTCACACCTTTAAGTCACCGGACCTGTCCACAAGTGACCAATAGTCGGCCAACACTGCCGCCGCTGACCAGTCTGATTGGACAGACGGCTGGGGGGGCGGAGTAACACCGCATTTTTTCTCCTCTGATAGGACTAAGCCGGAAGGGGGCGGAGCCTTCCCTGTTTACGTTGCTGACTTTATTCTTTTAGATATAACATTCACTATAACATAAATTCTTACCGTAGTTGCATTCATATTGATGAAAATTAACCAAGACCAGGAAAAGCTTTAATAACTGTCCAGGAATACGTTAACTGTCACTTGTTTGATTAGATTTTGCTTCAGTAAATTTCTTAGGTCAGAAAGTCAGTGATTTATTTAGGTGGAAATTGTAAAAAGGTTCTAATTCTTTGTTAATGTATATAATTAACTCTCAGAATGACATTACCTGGGATATATATATATATATATATATATATATATATATATATATATATATATATATATATATATATATATATCCCAGGTAATGTCATTCTGAAGTTATTATATATATATGTCGTGCCGATTAGGTAAAACTGGTCAATTAGCAAGAACTCATCTAAAATTAAGTTCTTTCTAAAATGTTCTCTTATACGTTTAAAGATATATTTTTTTAATTTATGTTAATGTAAGAATTTATAATTTTGTACCAAGAAAAACTTTGAAAACCTACCTAACCTTATTACAACAAACGCAATTTAATTTAGCCTAACCAAACTAAATATATTTTAGATACGTTAACATTAATTTAATAATAAACAAACACAATGAAATATATTTTTTTCGTTGGGTTCAGAATGATTTTGGCGAAATTATTGCATACACAAATTTTCGCTTGTCTTATATGGCAAGGTGAGCGTTGCTATTTAAGCCAAAATCGCAAGTTTTACCTAATCGGCACGACATATATATTATATATATATATATATATATATATATATATATATATATATATATATATATATATATATATATATACACACAAAAGTAATAATAATCTGGGTAATGGATGAACTTCGTGTATAAGAAGAAGGAGAGAGAAACAGATAAATACAGATTTAGACAGACAGACAAACACATTCATTTATCTTGGGTATATGTGTGTTCTGTGCCTGTCCTTGGCTCACAACACTCTGGTCATCGTCTGTGTCACCTCTGGGTCAGTCTACATGCTTCAGTAACAAAACTGCACTTTGCCACTCCTACTGACTGATGGAGTCAGTGCTTCAGGTTACATCCATACTTACATTATATATACGACAAATATCACACAAACCACCATCAACAGGCCAAGTGTTTATCGACAAGTGTATTTGACAACAAGTACTACTACTACTACTAAACAAAAACAAGTCACTCTTTTTTGTAGTTATTTTCACACACTCAATCCTCCCTTGCCTTTCCATTATGTATGTATCTCAAACCCCGGATGAATTTTATAATAGGCAGCTGGCCAAGTGGCTTACGCACTGGCCTGGAGTTTTACCACTCACTTGCCACGGGTTCAAACCACCACCCGTTCAATGGTTTATTTACAATCTTGTTATTACCATATCGTGAGTGTGTATCTCACTGTGGCCTGACAGCAAACATGCTTCCACTAACAATACAAAATACTGAGAGGAATCGACAAGGTGGATAGGGACACGATGTTTCAGATGCGACACACCAACAAAAACTCACAACCGGAAGTTGAAAACACAGATGAGTCACAAGAATGTTAGGAAGTATTTCTTCAGTCAGAGTGTTGTCACCATGCTGGTCCAGGTATTACACTTACCAGCCACTTAGTAGGACGTGAGATCATCAAGCCAATTAGATGGATTAAAAACATATCAAACCACTTGGCTGGATAAGGAAACATCAAGCCAACTAACAGGCTAAGTGAACACCAAGCCAGCTAACAGGACAAGTGAATATCAAGCCAGCTAACAGGCTAAGTGAACACCAAGCCAGCTAACAAGCTAAGTGAACACCAAGCCAGCTAACAAGCTAAGTGAACACCAAGCCAGCTAACAAGCTAAGTGAACACCAAGCCAGCTAACAAGCTAAGTGAACACCAAGCCAGCTAACAGGACAAGTGAACATCATGCCAGCTAACAAGCTAAGTGAACACCAAGCCAGCTAACAGGACAAGTGAACACCAAGCCAGCTAACAGGACAAGTGAACACCAAGCCAGCTAACAGGCTAAGTGAACACCAAGCCAGCTAACAAGACAAGTGAACACCAAGCCAGCTAACAGGACAAGTGAACACCAAGCCAGCTAACAGGCTAAGTGAACACCAAGCCAGCTAACAAGCTAAGTGAACACCAAGCCAGCTAACAGGACAAGTGAACATCAAGCCAGCTAACAGGCTAAGTGAACACCAAGCCAGCTAACAGGCTAAGTGAACATCAAGCCAGCTAACAAGCTAAGTGAACACCAAGCCAGCTAACAGGACAAGTGAACACCAAGCCAGCTAACAGGACAAGTGAACATCAAGCCAGCTAACAAGCTAAGTGAACACCAAGCCAGCTATCAGGGCAAGTGAACACCAAGCCAGCTAACAGGACAAGTGAACACCAAGCCAGCTAACAGGCTAAGTGAACACCAAGCCAGCTAACAGGACAAGTGAACACCAAGCCAGCTAACAGGACAAGTGAACACCAAGCCAGCTAATAGGCTAAGTGAACACCAAGCCAGCTAACAAGCTAAGTGAACACCAAGCCAGCTAACAGGACAAGTGAACATCAAGCCAGCTAACAGGCTAAGTGAACACCAAGCCAGCTAACAGGCTAAGTGAACATCAAGCCAGCTAACAAGCTAAGTGAACACCAAGCCAGCTAACAGGACAAGTGAACACCAAGACAGCTAACAGGACAAGTGAACATCAAGCCAGCTAACAAGCTAAGTGAACACCAAGCCAGCTAACAGGACAAGTGAACACCAAGCCAGCTAACAGGACAAGTGAACATCAAGCCAGCTAACAGGACAAGTGAACATCAAGCCAGCTAACAAGCTAAGTGAACACCAAGCCAGCTAACAGGACAAGTGAACATCAAGCCAGCTAACAGGCTAAGTGAACACCAAGCCAGCTAAGAGGACAAGTGAACATCAAGCTAGCTAACAGGCTAAGTGAACATCAAGCCAGCTAACAGGACAAGTGAACATCAAGCCAGCTAACAGGCTAAGTGAACATCAAGCCAGCTAACAAGACAAGTGAACACCAAGCCAGCTAACAGGACAAGTGAACATCAAGCCAGCTAACAGGACAAGTGAACATCAAGCCAGCTAACAGGCTAAGTGAACACCAAGCCAGCTAACAGGACAAGTGAACATCAAGCCAGCTAACAGGCTAAATGAACATCAAGCCAGCTAACAGGACAAGTGAACATCAAGCCAGCTAACAGGACAAGTGAACATCAAGCCAGCTAACAGGACAAGTGAACATCAAGCCAGCTAACAGGCTAAGTGAACACCAAGCCAGCTAACAGGACAAGTGAACACCAAGCCAGCTAACAGGCTAAGTGAACATCAAGCCAGCTAACAGGCTAAGCTAAGTGAACACCAAGCCAGCTAACAGGACAAGTGAACACCAAGTTAGCTAACAGGCTAAGTGAACATCAAGCGAGCTAACAGGACAAGTGAACACCAAGCCAGCTAACAGGACAAGTGAATATCAAGTCAGCTAACAGGACAAGTGAACATCAAGCCAGCTGACAGGCTAAGTGAACACCAAGCCAGCTAACAGGACAAGTGAACATCAAGCCAGCTAACAGGCTAAGTGAACACCAAGCCAGCTAACAGGCTAAGTGAACACCAAGCCAGCTAACAGGACAAGTGAACACCAAGCCAGCTAACAGGCTAAGTGAACATCAAGCCAGCTAACAGGACAAGTGAACACCAAGCCAGCTAACAGGACAAGTGAACATCAAGCCAGCTAACAGGACAAGTGAACATCAAGCCAGCTAACAGGCTAAGTGAACACCAAGCCAGCTAACAGGAAAGTGAACATCAAGCCAGATAACAGGCTAAGTGAACACCAAGCCAGCTAACAGGACAAATGAACATCAAGCCAGCTAACAGGCTAAGTGAACACCAAGACAGCTAACAGGACAAGTGAACATCAAGCCAGCTAACAGGACAAGTGAACATCAAGCCAGCTAAGAGGACAGGTGAACATCAAGCCAGCTAACAGGACAGGTGAACATCAAGCCAGCTAACAGGACAGGTGAACATCAAGCCAGCTAAGAGGACAGGTGAACATCAAGCCAGCTAAGAGGACAAGTGAACATCAAGCCAGCTAACAGGACAGGTGAACATCAAGCCAGCTAACAGGACAGGTGAACATCAAGCCAGCTAACAGGACAGGTGAACATCAAGCCAGCTAAGAGGACAAGTGAACATCAAGCCAGCTAACAGGACAGGTGAACATCAAGCCAGCTAAGATGACAGGTGAACATCAAGCCAGCTAAGAGGACAGGTGAACATCAAGCCAGCTAACAGGACAGGTGAACATCAAGCCAGCTAACAGGACAGGTGAACATCAAGCCAGCTAACAGGACAGGTGAACATCAAGCCAGCTAAGAGGACAGGTGAACATCAAGCCAGCTAACAGGACAGGTGAACATCAAGCCAGCTAACAGGACAGGTGAACATCAATCCAGCTAAGAGGACAGGTGAACATGAAGCCAGCTAAGAGGACAGGTGAACATGAAGCCAGCTAACAGGACAGGTGAACATCAAGCCAGCTAACAGGACAGGTGAACATGAAGCCAGCTAAGAGGACAGGTGAACATCAAGCCAGCTAAGAGGACAGGTGAACATGAAGCCAGCTAAGAGGACAGGTGAACATGAAGCCAGCTAACAGGACAGGTGAACATCAAGCCAGCTAACAGGACAGGTGAACATCAAGCCAGCTAAGAGGACAGGTGAACATCAAGCCAGCTAACAGGACAGGTGAACATCAAGCCAGCTAACAGGACAGGTGAACTAGGGGATCATCGTGGTATTTAAGGTAGGGGAAATAAGTTATAGGACGACATTATAAACCACGAAAATTATAGAGGAATCCAACGATGAGGAAGTATTCACTTATATCCTTAATTTACTTGAAGAGCTAAACCCGTCAAGGTCTAACAAGAAGTGCTGTAGGCTCGATCCTCCGTCTCTGAGCGCGCGAGACGTGCTACAAAACTGTACATCTGACCGTAATACCGGACATGTCCCAGTCTTGTATATCTATCCTAAAATATTTACTTATTTTGAAATATATACCCATTATATAATAAATGCTTATCTTAAAATAGGTAACTGTTTAAAAATAGATGTTTGAACGTATATAACACAAATCCCTAAATAAATTAAAAACTATATAAGAATGAATAATGTTTATGAATTATTATTATTATTATTATTATTATTATTATTATTATTATTATTATTATTATTATTATTATTATTATTATGTGTGCACCAGTTCTCTGAATTAAGCCCGAATGCCATCCCCCACATAATAATAATTATTATTATTAGCCTGTGCGGAAGTGCCAAACCCATAGGGGTCCCACAGATTAAGAAATGTTAATGGATTTTATTGTTAGGCTGCATCAATGACGTTGATTGAGGGATCAGTATCAATGTTGCTCACTGAGGCTGCATCAATGGCGGTGCTCCGGAGATGAAACATCTGTGAACACAAACGAGCGCGCAAATACGCGAGCGCAAATTTGCGAACACTAAATTGGGCGAGCATATATTTGAACGCAAAAGCGCGCGCAAATCTGTAAACACAAAAGCGCGCGCAAATCTGTAAACACAAAAGCGCGCGCAAATCCAAGAACATACACACACGCACCCTGAAATACACACACACACACACACACACACACACACACACACACACATACACACTTCACATACTTCACATACACACACACACAGATGAGTCTCGACCCCTGGAACCACAATTAGGTGAGTACACACACAAACACACACTGGTAAAACTGTACATGGTGTAGTGACCCCAGAGAGGATGATAGAGGCTTAAGATGAGTGACCCAGGGTGACCCAAGATGAGCTGAGGTGAACAATGAGGGGCGGGAGAGAGCAAGTCGTTTGCCAGAGAGGGTCACTTGAGGTGGGGCCATCTGAGGTCACTGGAGGCGTGACCTTCACACCTGTGATACCCAAGTCGACCCTCACTGCTCTACTGAGACATAACACGTGTGTGTGTGTACTCACCTATTTGTACTCATCTATTTGTGGTTGCAGAGGTCGATTCATAGCTCCTGGCCCCGCCTCTTCATTGATTGCTACTAGGTCATCTCTCCCTGCTCCATGAGTTTTATCAAACCTCGTCTTAAAACTATGTATGGTTCCTGCCTCCACTACGTCACTTTTAGGCTATTCCACTTCCTGACAACTCTATGACTGAAGAAATACTTCCTAACATCCCTTTGACTCATAGGAGTCTTCAACTTCCAACTGTGACCCCTTGTTTGTGTCACCTCTCTGGAACATCTTGTCTCTGTCCACCTTATCTATTCCTCGCAGTATTTTATATGTCGTTATCATGTCTCCCCTAACCCTCTGTCCTTTAGTGTCGTCAGGCCGATTTCCTAACCTTCTTCGTAGGACAATCCCCTTAGCTCTGGGACTAGTCTTGTTGTAAACCTCTGCACTTTCTATAATTTCCTGACGTGCTTGACCAGGTGTGGGTTCCAAACTGGTGCTGCATACTCCAGTATGGGCCTGACGTATATGGTGTACAGAGTCTTGAACGATTCCTTAGTGAGGTATTGGAACGCTATTCTTAGGTTTGCCAGCCGCCCGTATGCTGCAGCAGTTATCTGATTGATGTGTGCCTCAGGAGATGTGCTCGGATTTCTCACCCCAGATCTTTTTCCTTTTAGTGAGGTTTCAGTTTTTCCCCACCTAGATTATACTTCTGCGGTCTTCTTTCCCCCCTTCCCCGATCTTAATTTTTTTCATTTGGGGGTTAAATTCAAAAGTCATTTACTAGACCGGCTTGTAGCCTGTCTAGGCTTTTTGTGTGTGTGTGTGTGTGTGTGTGTGTGGGTGGGGTGTGTGTGTGTGTGGTGTGGGGGGTGTGTGTGTGTGTGTGTGGGGCGTGTGGTGTACTCACTAGTTGTGGGCGGGGCGTTCAAAACCCCCCCCCTTCACTGGCCGCAGGGGCCTCTCCCCCCGCCAGAGCTTTTCATACCTCTTCTTAAACTATGAATGGAACCCCTCCCTCTCCTTCCCAAACTATTCCACTTCCCCCCCCTCTGGACTGAAAAATACTTCCTAACATCCCTGTGATTCATCTGAGTCTTCAACTTCCAACTGTCCCCCCCTTGTTGTTTCCCATCTCTGGAACATTCTGTCTCTCCCCACCTTGAAAATTCCCCCCCTATTTTATTTTGTCGTTATCATGCCCCCTATCTCTCCCTGTCCAGTGTGTCAGGTCGTTCCTTTAACCTCCTCCTCGTAGGACACCCCCCCTTAGCCCGGGACTAGTCTTGTTGCAAACCTTTCCTTTTCTCAGCTTCTTTCGTGCTTGGCTAATGTAGGTTCCAAACTGGTGCCCTTATTAATGGGCATGCCCCCGGGTACAGGGTCCGAAGTTCTGTATTAAGATGTGGAATGTGTTCTTAGGTTTGCAAAAGGCCCCCATCTGCAGCAGTTATTTGGTTGATGTGCGCCCAGGGATTTTGGCCTGGTGTTATACCCCCCCCAAGATTTTTCCCCCTTGATTGAGGTTTTATCTCGGCCCTAGACTGTACCCGTCTGGGTTTTTTTTGCCCTTACCCAATCTTCTGCCCCTTGGTGGGGTTAATTTCCCCAGGAGCCAATTTGAACCAGGTTTGCCTGTCCGACCCTTTGTGTTCTGCATGGTTCTCGTCGATTGAATTTTTCCCATCAACTTCACCCATCTCCGAGACTTTTTCGGGTCTTTCCTTCCGCATTTTAAATACCAGAAACAGCATCGGTCTGGACGCCGGAACCCCCTCGCCCGGGCCCCCCTCTGACACCTCGCCACGTTGACCCTTATTTTCCCCTGACGGTATTCCCGATCCATTGTAGTCCTTTCCCCCTTTACCCTGCCTGGCCTTTTGCTTCTGAAAAATATCTTGTGTGGAACTTTTCAAACCCTTCTTATAGTCCAAAAAAAATCAATCTACCCCCCCCTTTTTTTGTCTTACTGCTGTCACCCTGTCGTAAAACCCCCGTAGGTTTTTTTAAAGGATTTCCCCCCTGAAACCTTTTGGGCCGTCGTTGATAACCTTTTTTCCTTTCTAGGTGCTCACCACTTTTCCCTGACTATCTTCCCATGCCCTTTGCATATATACATGTCAGTGACATGGTCTGTAGTTTAGTGCTCCTTCCTGTCCCCTTTTTTAAAAAAAATTTGGGAATACATTTGCTGTTTTCCATCCTAGGGGTTGCCCTGTTTCGATAGATTTTTGAAGATCGTTGTTGGGGGACACAAGCTCCTCTGCCCCCTCTCTCCGGCCCCGGAGAGATGTTATCCACCCCATCGCCTTTGAGGTATCTAGTCCTTAGTAGCCCTTCACTTTCCCCCCCTCAGTTTGTGTTGTGTCCAGTACCTGACGGTGTACCCCACCTCTCCCCTTTTGGAGGCCCTTCTATCTCCTCTGTAACACCCTCTTTAATCTCATTTTGAGCTCCTCACACACTTTTGGTCATTTCTTGTGTCCTCCCCCCCTTCCTTCCTCGCCTGATCACCGGTCCTTGACTGTTTTTTCCCCCCTGATTGGGTGTACAACACGCTTTTCGGGTTTTTTTGTCATTCTCATTGCCTCTGGACCTCCCCCTTTTACCTGTCATATTCATTTTTTGGGTCTGACTCTCTCCCCCTTTTCTCCGGGTTCTTTGCCTTCTGACCTCTTCCATTCCCTTGCCCTTTTGGTTTTTTGGTTCCCCCGCACCTTTGGGGGGGAAACCCTGGGCTATCCTTTTTTTTCTCCTGTTACCCTTGGGATAAACCTCTCCATAGCTTCCTTTCAAAAATTTTTTTCTAATTCCATCATTTGTTTACTGACTTCCCCAGCCTCTGTCCCACTGAACTCCTGCAGGAAGTTCTTCGCCCAAGTCACCTTTCTTGTGTTTTTCATTCCAGCCCTTCCTGCTTCCCCCCCCACGTGTAAATCTATTTTGAAGCAAACCATATGATCCGGCCCCCAAAGGGGGTTTTGTTTGTGTCCCAATATCTGACTACTCATGAATATAGGTCCAGTGTCGCTGGTTGTCCTCTCCCCCCCTCTCTGGGGGTGTCCCTTACGTGTTGGTACCGAGATTTTCCAATCCACCTCCATCATCTTACCCCCATGTTTCGGGGCCCCCTGTGGCTCAATTCTCCCCCCAACGATTTCTTTATGATCATCTTGCCCCGCTCCCGAGCCCTTTGACTTCGGCCAGTGTGTCCCAACGCTCTATTATCTCACTCTCTTGCCTTGGCCTCCCTGTTTTTTGGGGGGTGTGTGTGTGTGTGGGGTGTTTGTGTATGTGTGTTTTGTGTGGTGTGTGTGTGTATTTTTTGTGTGTGTGTGTGTGTGTGTGTGTGTGTGTGTGTGTGGTGGTGTGGGCCGGTTATAGATGACGATCAGACATAACATCCCCAATACTAACGACCACTGTCACCCACACACACACAACAAAAAAGCGTTTTAACGCAAATTGTGGCCAGGAAAATGAGCTTTGGGGCCCAAAATTTCTTTTTATTAACCCGCGACTCCCCCCCTCCGATTCCCCCCTTTGATTTGCTTCCCCCCGAAAAAAGAAACTAAAAAAGGAACCGAAATCTGGAAAAAAAATTTTAAGTTTTAGTTAGAATCGAATAATATCAATATTTTTCATGTATTTGAACT
>WNWK01019073.1:0-38584 GCA_009830355.1 Cherax destructor | reverse complement strand
AATGAATGTAGAAATTGTTTAAATGTGTATGGATTAAAAATGAATGTGGGAAATTTTAAAATGAAGAAAAGATTAATTAATGAATGTAGTGAATATTGGATTAATGAATGTAGTGAAGACTGGATTAATGAATGTAGTGAAGATTGGATTAATGAATGTAATGAAGATTGGATTAATGAATGTAGTGAAGATTTAATTAATGAATGTAGTGAAGATTGTATTAATGAATGTAGTGAAGATTGGATTAATGAATCTAGTGAAGATTTAATTAATGAATGTAGTGAAGATTGTATTAATGAATGTAGTGAAGATTGTATTAATGAATCTAGTGAAGATTGGTTTAATGAATCTAGTGAAGATTGGATTAATGAATATAGTGAAGATTGGATTAATGAATGTAGTGAAGATTGGATTAATGAATCTAGTGAAGATTGGATTAATGAATATAGTGAAGATTGGATTAATGAATGTAGCGAAGATTGGATTACTGAATGTAGTGAAGATTGGATTAATGAATGTAGTGAAGATTTTATTTATGAATGTAGTGAAGACTGAATTTATGAATGTAGTGAATATTGGATTAATGAATGTAGTAAAGACTGGATTAATGAATGTAGTGAAGATTGGATTAATGAATGTAGTGAAGACTGGATTAATGAATGTAGTGAAGTTTGGATTAATGAATGTAGTGAAGATTGAATTAATGAATGATAGTTATTAGTGAAGTATTGGATTAATGAATGTAGTGAAAACTGGATTAATGAATGTAGTGAAGATTGGATTAATGAATGTAGTGAAGATTGGATTAATGAATGTAGTGAAGATTGAATTAATGAATGTAGTGAATATTTGATTAATGAATGTAGTGAAGATTGAATTAATGAATGTAGTGAAGACTGGATTAATGAATGTAGTGAAGATTGAATTAATGAATGTAGTGAAGATTGAATTAATGAATGTAGTGAATATTGGATTAATGAATGTAGTGAAGATTGAATTAATGAATGTAGTGAAGATTGAATTAATGAATGTAGTGGATATTGGATTAATGAATGTAGTGAAGATTGGATTAATGAATGTAGTGAAGACTGGATTAATGAATGTAGTGAAGATTGAATTAATGAATGTAGTGAACATTGAATTAATAAATGTAGTGAATATTGGATTAATGAATGTAGTGAAGACTGGATTAATGAATGTAGTGAAGATTGAATTAATGAATGTAGTGAAGATTGGATTAATGAATGTAGTGAAGACTGGATTAATGAATGTAGTGAAGATTGAATTAATGAATGTAGTGAATATTGGATTAATGAATGTAGTGAAGATTGAATTAATGAATGTAGTGAAGATTGAATTAATGAATGTAGTGAAGATTGAATTAATGAATGTAGTGAATATTGGATTAATGAATGTAGTGAAGATGGATTAATGAATGTAGTGAAGACTGGATTAATAAAGATGAAGATTGATTAATGTGTAGTGAGATTGAATTAATCGAAAGAGGTGAAGATGAACTAATGAATGTAGTGAAGATTGAATAACGAAGTTGATTATGAATGAATGAAAGAATGTAGAAGATTGAATTAATGAATGTAGTGAAGACTGGATTAATGAATGTAGTGAAGATTGATAATGAAACGTAATTGAAGAGTGAATATTGATTAATGAATGTAGTGAAGATTGAATTAATGAATGTAGTGAAGTTTGAATTATGAATTAGTGGATATTGGATTAATGAATGTAGTGAAGATTGATTAATGAATGTAGTGAAGACTGGATTAATGAATGTAGTGAAGATTGAATTAATGAATGTAGTGAACATTGAATTAATAAATGTAGTGAATATTGGATTAATGAATGTAGTGAAGACTGGATTAATGAATGATGAGATTAATTAATGAATGTAGTGAAGATTGGATTAATGAATGTAGTGAAGATTGGATTAATTAATGTAGTGAAGATTGGATTTATGAATGTAGTGAAGACTGGATTAATGAATGTAGTGAATATTGGATTAATGAATGTAGTGAAGATTGAATTAATGTAGTGGAGGCTGGACAGGAGAGGTGCAGCAGTGTTGGAGGTGCCACATTGTGACACCTCCAACACTGCTGCATCTCTCCTGTCTACAGTATATAAGCTCCCTCTTCGCACATATGCTGTATTCTTTTCAAGATTGATGGACTGACAACATCGACTCAAGGTTGAGGGACTGATTACCTCAAACTCCTCCTGTTTCTTCACGTCTCTCCTTTGTATAGACTGATGAAGCCACTGTGTGGCGAAACGTTTCCTCAATAAAGATATCCAAGTGATCTATAATGTTGTTTAATTTTATAGCATATAAACATTCAGTGTTCCATATCATTGTTCTCAATCCCCTATATATGTAATCTAACAAATGATGTTGGCACTCCAGTGGCACCATGTTGAAGAACTTTTGTTTGGCCTTTGTCGCTTCAATAAATAACATTTACCTTTCATATTTTAACAGATCAATATACATTGCAAGCTGCTGATGATGTTAATCGCAACACGAAAGGCCTAGAGATATCATTCAACTCCCCCACGTAGTTGTTTTGCATCTTGTATCACTTGCTGGTGATTATTCCATAATGAATACAATTAGTCAACTCTTATCCCGTCGTCTTCCTTCGGTGTTTTCTCTTAAAAATCTGTTCTTCTTAAAGCCACAAAGCTTCCTTAAAATAAGCATTTTTTACGAGAGTTCTTCAGTGAACAGGTATTACCGAAATCGCTTCTACAGAATCACTTCGTTAATCTGTCTATAACCTCGTTTGGTCAACTTCACAAGTTAGAAATTACTAAGAATATTAATCTGCTAAAACATGGAAGGAAAATATTATTTATTGAAGTGATAAAGGTCAATCAAAAGTTGTTCAACATGGCACCACGAGAGTGGCAAAGATCTTTTATTAGATTACATATATAGGTGACTGAGAACAATGAGACGGAAAAACTGAATGTTTACATGCCAGAAAATTAAACAACCTCATAGAACAAAGTGGACCACCCGGGACCAACATCTAGGATATGTGTTAAGTTTCGCTCCTATTAGTGGTCCAACTAATTATGTTGACTTAGCTAAGTTTTTTTGTAGTCTAAAAAAACAAGGAGACCAATCCCCGGAAACGTTCAACATTTGCAAAGGCACGGTATATGTGGCTTTGCTGATGGTATATGTGGCTTTGCTGATGGTATATGTGGCTTTGCTCACACCTGTGGAACCGAATTGTCCTCAAATGTTTGTCTAGTCATACCAGGAATTAAGGAAAGATGGTTGATTTCACATTACGAAAGCTGACAAAGCAAATGGGACAGTAATTATGGACGTGTGTGTATGCACGTATGCGTGTGCGTGAGTGCGTGCATGCGCGCACAAAACAGCGGTGGTGTTTAATGAAGAGTGAAAGCGAGACAGTGGGTCACCAAGCAGCGCCGCTGGCTCTCCACTGCTGGACTCACACAAGTGAATTGTTATCTTATCAGTGAGCTGAAAACAATTGACAGTTTTTATTCATAAGATGAGCACTTCAGTGTTGTTGTTGTAATGGCAGACCAATGTGTGTCAGGACATGAACTTCTAGCATAAAGCTCCTGGATTCTGATATCTCATCGAATAAATGTAAACTGTTGTTACTGTTTTTTTCAGGGGAAAAATCCCCTAAAACCTCTTTGTCGCGGCAAATGGATTCTGAACCAGTATCATCTAACACTTGTTAAGGGGTGGGTGGAAGCATTTATTCATGTTTTTTTGTTTTTGGTTCAATTTCAATGAACATTGATACTGTGATTTAACCAGCATTTTCCATCTTCACCAATTTTTGTGAATTGACTTTATGTTGCAAACTTGCAAGATATTGCAAAATTTTATAAAGAGGTTGTTGGGTATAAAACCCTCCCTTCAGGTAAGACATACAATGTTCTAGTCGACATCAGATGAAAGATAAAGAGTTAGATAATCTTTATTCCAGAGGCTTTTGATAGAAATCTCAATAGATTGTATTAAAAAAAAATCTTGAAATTTGTGTTTATTTTTTAAGGAATTTTTTGGAGGAAAAAAATCAATAAAAACAAAACAGTAGGACATATCTAAAATCAATACTGGAATTGTAATAGAACCATCATTCCTCAATAACATCCGAAAAAATCATGACACTCCTATAAATACTCTTCTCAAATAAGTGTAAATAATGTCAATAACTTATTTCTGTTTTATTCACAATTTTGTTATATGTAAAACTCTATGGAAATAGCGCACCAAATTTGACCGTGTTGCACACTCAACATTTGTTGACAGCTCTCTGGCTACTGAGGCACCATCTCTCACTCTGCTCACTCTAGTCCTCACAGGAGTTACCATGTTGACTATTTTGAATGAAACAATCATCAAAATCGTTATTTTTAGAGTAAAAACAAACACAAAAAAAATCACTAATTATCAACAGGCCTTGATTACAGGAAAAACAGAAGAAAATTACATCAGTGGAAAAACATACTTAGAAATATGATACAGAGAAGCTGATTACATCAACATGTAGCCAGAATTATGCACTATTTTTTGGTAAGAAAATATTATATTCCATAATTGTTCAGGTTCAATATTTTTTACCCCTCATATTAGGGCCTCGTCTGAACCTTAAGACACGCTTTGAAAACTACGGTTTTCTCGCCACATTGTCTCGTGCTGCTGCATTTCTTCTGAGTATTTCGCTTGGAACTTCCTTCGTCGCCTGGAAGATGTCATTTTGGAGGTATTCATGTTCAGCAGACGGACATGAACGTAGAGACGCGACCGACACTTCAGGAAGAGCCAGATGCTCTTCGTATTTATTTCAAGACGTCGTCATTCTTGAGGCCTGGGTAAAGGTTTCACTTCCAGTATTAGTATTTTTTGAAAGTTTCCTGACATACTAGCCTCTATGCTACAAGCTAGTCCCTGAGCAGAAGTTGGTATACTTCTGACACACTAGCCTCTATATTACAAGCTAGTCCCTGAGCAAAAGTTGGTATACTTTTGACAAACTAGCCCCTGTTTATCTAGTCCCTGAGCAAAAGTTGGTGTACCTTTGACAAACTAGCCCCTGTTTATCTAGTCACTGAGCAGAAGTTGGAATACTTCTGACAAACTAGCCCCCTGTTTAACTAGTCCCTGAGCAGACGTCTGCTTATGTTTCCACTAAACTGGTGAGTATTTGATCAGAACTGGATTGACGATTTTGCCAAGTAAGTCTGGTGTGGATGACACTGGTGGAGCAGTGTCATGAGCAGAAGTCAGCACACTTCTGACATACTATCCTGACAAACTAGTCCCTGGGCAGAGGTCTGCCTGTACTTTCGCCAGATTGGTATATAGGTGAGTGTCTCTGAGCAGAAAATGGCTATATGCTGCATGTGCGTAAAAGGTTTCAGAATATTGAAGATACGAAGGTGAGGCGCGTATGTGTGCAAGGCAACGCTGCCCCCACCGGGATTCATTTTCTATTAGTGCTTCGTAATCACCCTCGTCTGTGTCCATCGCTGTGGTGGCGCCGTGTTCTTGCTTGCCACACACACAACCCCTTCAACAGTATCTGGCTCACAGTTTGTGATCAGTTTGTATAAGGCTCCGACAGTTGATGGTTAACCGACTGTTCAAAACTTCCTGGCTGTCTCTCGCCGACTTCAGTCTTCACTGATAAAGTATTTTGACTGTGAATGTTATTTTTATGTTCATCGTGTATCTACTAGTGTCAACGTTTAGTGTTCAGCAAGCTTTTGCTGGCTAGAAAATTATTTCTGAAAAGAACTTCAAGAGATAATGTCTGAGGTGTCACCGCCTCTTGACTTCTTTTCCGGTCTGGGAGCAGTGTGGTGAGCTCCCACTACTGGACCCTCTCACTTCTTCAGTGCTCTAGAGGAAAGTGCTGGTGTTGACTAGGCGACATTATTCGTCTATAAGGCTAGCAAGACTCTCAGCTATGGTAATCCTGAGTCTCATGCTCGAGGCTTCTGCTGTTTCTGCACTGTGAGTTGAACAAGATGCGGTGGATGGCGGTACGTTGTCACAAAATTGTGAATAAAACAGAAATAAGTTATTGACATTATTTACACTTATTTGAGAAGAGTATTTATAGGAGTGTCATGATTTTTTCGGATGTTATTGAGGAATGATGGTTCTATTACAATTCCAGTATTGATTTTAGATATGTCCTACTCTTTTGTTTTTATTGAATTTTTTATTGATTTTTTGGTGAGTAACAGTAGGTCATTCTATATATATATATATATATATATATATATATATATATATATATATATATATATATATATATATATATATATATATGCAAAAAGATCACAGTAAACAGGTGATATCAAAATATGCAAAACAACCACTATGAAAAAATAGAAGAATTCCAAGCGCTTTCGTGACTACTCACATTATCAAGGAACTATAAAAAGAAGCATTCAAAATAATGAGAAACAAAAAATTCTCCTTTTATCAAGCTATTCCATCAGAATGGCAACATAGTATGTTGGATCATTGCTATATTAAACTCAGAAGAATTTGTAATAATCTCAAAAACAAACTACAAAGAAAATTAGATAATTTAATTGAAAATAGTGATTGGACAAAGCACGCTAATAACAATTTTGTAATTAACTTATCAGATGAAATATTAGATAAAAATACAACTGCTGCTCTTGGTTTCGGTTTAAGTTTTGCAACTTCAAAAACTTAATAATGTTGAAATTGCAAAAGCCTTCTGTAATTTAGAAAATCCTCTGATTTATCCACTGATGAAATTAATATTAGTAAGGGATGGTATATAGCTCAATGTTAAAACAAAATATTCCCAATTGCCCTCAAAGATTTTTTAAGTCTTATGATTCACTTTTGAATAATAAAAATTTGCGCCTTACTAAAGCAGATAAAATAAATGCAATAGTAATTATGAAAGAAACCGATTACCAAGATAAAATGAATAGCCTCCTAGATGATTTTGAAACCTATTCTAAACTTAGAAAGAATCCCTTAGAAACTGTTAACAGCAATTTCAATAAAACAATAAAGCATCTATTGAAGGGCAAAGATGAATTAATTAAAAAATTTACTTCCACTAATCCATCTTTACCTTATATGTATGGATTAATTAAAACACACAAACCTGGTAATCCTGTTAGACCAATTATTAGCTCCATAGATTCAGTTTCTTATAAACTTTCTAAATGGCTTGTTGATATTTTGAGCCCAATTGTTGGAAAAATTTCTAATTTTAATGTTAAAAACAACTTAGATTTAGTTGATAAATTAAGCACCTTGACTGATTTAAATGATTTCAATATGGTTAGCTTTGATGTTACCTCCTTGTTTACAAAAGTTCCAGTTGATGATTTACTAAAGTTCTTATCTGAAGAACTGGTTAATTACGATTTACCATTGCCAGTTCCTACTATCATTAAACTTATTAAACTTTGTATTGTTGATGCAAAATTTGTATTTATTGATGAGTTTTACACTCAGAAGTTTGGTATGGCAATGGGAAATCCTCTTTCACCTGTTCTTAGTAATTTATATATGGAATTTTTCGAAACAAGATTGCTTAACACAATCCTTCCCAATAGAGCTAAGTGGTATAGATATGTTGATGACATTTTGTGCCTTATGCCTAAGAATGTAGACATAAACCATTTCCTTGTTAAATTAAATAGCTTAGCTCATTCTATAAATTTTACTGTTGAATTTGAAGTAAATAACTCATTGTCTTTCCTAGATGTTTTTATTATTAAGGGTAACATTGATTTTAAATTTAAAATTTACAGAAAACCTACAAATAATTGTTCCTATGTACACTATTACTCTTCACATCAAGATAGAGTTAAAGTGTCGGTTTTCTCTTCTATGTTTTTGAGAGCTTTACGCATTTGTAGTCCAGAGTTCATAGATGAAGAAATCTCTAAAATTTATGAAATAGCTAATGATTTAAAATACCCAAGAAACATAATTGATAAATCTTTTAAAATAGCTAGAAATACTTTTTACAGTCCAAAAGGGACAACCAACCTTATTCAACCAAAAATATGTTGGTTCTCCCTTACCATGAAAACTTGGTTGATATGCCTTCTTTCTTAAGAATTTTAATATCAAAGTTGTATTTAAAAATCTTGATACAGTAAAAAGACTTTTGATAAAAAATTCCCCAAAATGCTGACGGATGTGTCTATAAGATTCCTGTAAAATATGCGATAAAGTTTATTATGGTCAAACTGGTAAAAGTCTTGAACTAAGATTAAAACAACATAAATATAGCATTAGAACTGGACAAGATTCTAATGCTCTATTTATTCATGTGAGAGACTTTAACCATCCAATTGATTTTCAAAATGCTGAGAAGGTTGTATCAAGCAAGTCCATGGTTGAGAGGAATATAATAGAATCATGTTTCATTAAAAGCAGTTTTGAAAATAATATGAATATTTATTTTGGTTTATATAAATTGGATTCATTTATAATTAATAAAATTTGTGAAGAATTTAATGATAAATTGGACTAATCTTAATTCTTGGGAAGAGTTTCAGGTCCTTTCTTATTTCCTCTTCACAGAGTCGTGAGATGTTACGCTACTGTGAGGTGTTGTCTTTGTTAGTGTGATGTGACTGTGAGGTGTATTCTGCCTCTTTATAAGCCTTCTTTCACGTTTCCTTTTATAGTTCCTTGATAATGTGAGTAGTCACGAAAGCGCTTGGAATTCTTCTATTTTTTCATAGTGGTTGTTTTGCATATATATATATATATATATATATATATATATATATATATATATATATATATATATATATATATATATATATATATATATATATATATATATATATATATATATATATATATATATATATATGCAAAAAGATCACAGTAAACAGGTGATATCAAAATATGCAAGACAACACTATGAAAAATAGAAGATTCAAGCGATCACTACATTATCAAGGAACTATAAAGGAAACATGACAAGAAGGCTTATAAGGAAGACTACACCTCACAGTCACATCATCTTTGTTAGTATGATGTGACTGTGAGGTGTAGTCTTGCCCCTTTATAAGCCTTCTTGTCATGTTTCCTTTTAGAGTTCCTTGATAATATGAGTAGTCACGAAAGCGATTGGAATTCTTCTATTTTTTCATAGTGGTTTTCTTGCATATATATATATATATATATATTTGGCTCCTTACCTTCATGTGTTAGTGTGACTAGTTAATGATCCAAGTCGGACACAGACGCCATCATAACTTTCTTTCATCTATTTCAGGTTGTGTATTGTTTCCTTAATGTTGTTATTCATTTATTTACTGTAATAATAATAGTAATAATAATAATAATAATAATAATAATAATAATAATAATAAAATAATAATAATATATAATAATAATACATAATATATTATATATACAATTAATTTTTAAATATTTATCATAAATCAAATAATATACATAAAAAATTATTTTACTTATTTGTAATTAAACATTCAATAGTCATTCTTATTATTTTAAAAAATTTTAAAATTATTATTTTTTTATCATTCTTTTACTCAATATAAAACATACAGATGGTGAAATGACTATATTGACAGTATGAATGATGGTGATTCAGTACTAAGTGATTTGGTCTGAAAGTATGTATTTATGAAGGAACCAGACAGGTGATTAAACTGTTGATAGCATGGACTTCCTGGTTGACATATGATGACTGAAAAATTCTTACAGTTAAGAAGTGTTGATGAGTGAATTGAAGTTGGTGATACTAAAGTTTAATTCTTGAGGTAGAAGAAGTGACGAGGATGTTGACAGTGAGTTGATTGACTGATATTTGACAGTATAATGATGGTGGTTGACAGTAAAAGTGATTGATTGTAGTTGAAAGTAAGGATATTATGATAGTAACAGTAAGTGATAAAGCTGGTTGATAGCATAGACATATGGTTGACATCAGATAAACTGATATTCGTGACAAGTTAGGGAGAGGTGCAGGGCTGACGGTAAGGAATTGAGTTGGGTGAAAGTAAGAATTGAGGTGGCTTAAGACCAGGAGTTGATGGTGGTCTAGATAAGAGGATTGACAGATGAGTTGACAGTAAGAACTGATAGGGTTTAGAAAAAGGTGGAATGAAAGGGGTAGCTGATAGTAAGGATAGATGGTGGTGATGACAGGTACCTAGAAAGACTATGCAGATGGCTGATGAAGAAGTGTTAATGAAGAGGTGCAGATGACAAGGGAGGCAAGCATGATAGCAAGTGACCTAGAGACACAGGTGGTAGATGACAGCAGGGTGGCCTAGAGACAGAGGGTGGCTAGAGATACAGGGTGGCCTGAAGACAGCAGGGTGGCCTAGATGACAACAGGGTGCTGTGAAGATGACAGCAGGTAGCCTAGATGACAGCAGGGTGGCCTAGATGAGAGACAGCAGGGTGGACCTAGAAGGACAGCAGGGTGGCCTAGATGACAGCAGGGTGGCCTAGATGGACAGCAGGAGTGCAGAGGTGACAGCAGGAGTGGCCTAGAGTGACAGCAGGGTGGCCTAGATGACAACAGGGTTGCGTAGATGACAGCAGGGTAGCCTAGATGACAGCAGGGTGGCCAGAGGACAGCAGGGTGGCCTAGATGACAGCAGGGTGGCCTAGATGACAGCAGGTGGCTAGATGGCAGCAGGGTTACCTAGATGACAGCAGGGTGGCCTAGATGACAGCAGGGTGGCCTAGATGACAGCAGGGTGGCCTAGATGACAGCAGGGTTGCCTAGATGACAGCAGGGTGGCCTAGATGACAGCAGGGTGGCCTAGATGACAGCAGGGTGGCCTAGATGACAGCAGGGTGGCCTAGATGACAGCAGGGTACCTAGATGACAGCAGGGTGGCCTAGAGACAGCAGGGTGGCCTAGATGACAGCAGGGTGGCCTAGATGCAGCAGGGTGGCCTAGATGAAGCAGGGTGGCCTAGATGACAGCAGGGTGGCCTAGATGACAGCAGGGTGCCTAGATGACAGCAGGGTGCCTAATGACAGCAGGGTAGCCTAGATGACAGCAGGGTGGCCTAGAGACAGCAGGGTGGTAGATGACAGCAGGGTGCCTAGATGACAGCAGGGTGGCTAGATGACAGCAGGGGCCTAGATGACAGCAGGGTGGCCTAGATGACAGCAGGTGGCCTAGATGACAGCAGGGTGCCTAGATGACAGCAGGGTGGCCTAATGCAGCAGGATTGCTGACCTAGATGACAGCAGGGTGGCCTAGATGACAGCAGGGTGGCCTAGAGCAGCAGGGAGCCTAGATGACAGCGAGTGGCCTAGATGACAGCAGGGTGGCCTAGATGACAGCAGGGTGGCCTAGATAAGAGCAGGGTAGCCTAGATGACAGCAGGTGGCCTAGATGACACAGGGTGCCTAGATGACAGCAGGGTGGCCTAGATGACTGCAAGCAAGGGTGCCTAGATGACAGAGGCTAGGACGCAGTGGCCTAACTGCAAGCAGCAGGTAGGTAGACTACGCACAGTGGCCTAGAGACAGCAGGGTGGCCTAGATGTCAGCAGGGTGAGCCTAGATGACAATCTCTTTACTGTCAACCACCATCAATCTCCTTACTGTCAACTACAATCAATCTCCTTACTGTTAACCACCATCAATCTCCTTACTGTCAACCACCATCAATTAACTTACTGTCAACCACAATCAATCTCTTCACTGTCAACCACCATCAATCTCCTTACTCTCAACCACCTTAAATTTCCTTACTATCAACCACAATCAATCTTTTTACAGTTAGACACCATCAATCTCTTTACTGTCAACCATTATCAATCTCCTTACTGTCACCCACTATCAGTTGCTTTACTGTCAACTATCAATCTCATTACTGTCAACCACCATCAATCTCCTTACTGTCAACTACCATCAATCTCATTACTGTCAACCACCATCAATCTCCTTACTGTCAACTACCATCAATCAACTTACTGTCAACCACCATCTAATCCAACTTACTGTCAGACACATCACTTATGTCAACCATTCAACTTACTGTCACCACCATCACCAATCAACTTACTGTCAACCACCATCAATCAACTTACTGTCAACCACCATCAATCAACTTACTGTCAACCACCATCAATCAACTTACTGTCAACCACCATCAATCAACTTACTGTCAACCACCATCAATCAACTTACTGTCAACCACCATCAATCAACTTACTGTCAACCACCATCAACAATTACTGCAACCCATCATCAACTGTCAACCACCATCAATCAACTTACTGTCAACCACCATCAATCAACTTACTGTCGACCACCATCAATCAACTTACTGTCAACCACCATCTTCATTTTCTTTACCTGATAAATCACACTGTTAGCATCAGCTCTCACAATGCTGGTCACTTATCAACAATATTCCATATAACAATATATATAATAATTAAAATCGTAACACCACAGGAAGACTCATGACTACACTGTAGATTCACCGTCGTGCTGTTCACATACTGGATCAAACTCACAAAGTGAATTCCACCTTCTTTTTGTAATGCTTTGTTTCTGTTTTTGTATTCGATTTGTATTAAATATATTGTAATGATTACACTGGTCTGTATGATTTTTTATTGACTCTATGGTATCCTTTTCGTTATATATGGAAAATAGTGATTCATTGTGTTTTTATTCATCTCTTTCATCAGTTAGTCAAGTTATACGGAAACGTTACTTTTCTCTTTCGAATAACATAAGTAAATGAGAAAGTGGTATATTACCAATTAAAATGCTGCACCTGTGCCAGTTGGCCACAGTGTCCAAATGTCAGAAACATACGATAAAGAACAAGCTATACAAGAATCCATGTTTTTTCAGGAAAGTGCACAAAGTGAAAAGCTGTGCCACATAGTTAACCCCAAGAATATTCCTGCTCCCAAACAATCCACATCAAATTAGGGCTTATTAAAAAAATTGTGAAGGCCTTGAACAAGAATGGAACTGCTTTCAAGTAGCTGGAGTCAAAGTTTCCTCGTATAAGTGAAGGCAAACTAAAGGCAGGAATCTTTGTTGGACCTCAGATTCGGGAATTGATGAAGGACAAGCATTTTGATGAAGCATTAGCAGGTGTCGAGGTGAATACCTGGTTTTCATTCAAGCAGATTGTCCACAACTTCCTGGGAAACAGGCGCTTCCCCAATATGAAAAAATGATCCAAGACCTGAGTTCAAGTTTCCTACAACTTGGGTCTAGAATGAATGTGAAGATGCACTTTTTGCACTCACATCTTGACTATTTTCCCAACAATCGTGGGGACTACAGTGAGGAACAAGGAGAGCGGTGGTTCCATCAGGATATTTACACTATGGAAACTTGATACCAGGGCAAATGGAATGTCAGCATGATGGCGGATTACTACTGGTCATTGAAACGTAATGGTCTCGATGCACAGCACAAGCGAATATCAAAGTGGTCCTCCTTCCTTTCACTCAATATGTTTGCTAACCAATAAGAGCATATTTTTTTTTAATAAAATCATTTGATTTGATTTATGTTGATTTGTAATTCATATGTTCTTATAACTAACAGAATGTGGTTTTCCATTATTACTTGCCTAATTTTAATAAATAACAATTTATTAAAAATTCACATTTTGTATCATTAATTTGTGTTTTATTCAAAATCCTTACGTGATAGAGCAAAATGGTTTAGATATTTACAATCAGCAGCCCAAGAATATGTAAGATCCCAACCATGAATAAAAATAAAAATTAAAAACATTCCAAATATATTTTTTGCTTCCACTACCTACTACGACTACTACTACTAATGCAATTACTACTACTATTACTTACACTCCAGCAACACCACCTTTTCCATTATTTGTTTATTTTCGTCACAGTATTAGTGCCTTTTCTACAATAATAATAATAATAATAATAATAATAAAAATAATAAATAATTATTATAATATAATTATAATAATAATAATAATAATAATAATAATAATATAATATTAATTATATATTAATATATATATTAATATTATTATTATTATATTATTATTATTATTATTATTATTTTGTCTTCATTACAAACCAAAATCAAAAAGGAAAAACAAAACATCTAAAAATGAAGCACTGTTGATTTTTTAGTTTGATCCAAGTAGTGTGAGCAGCACGACTGTGAATCTCACTGTTATCACGTGGCTTCCTGTGGAGTTAAGATTTAAATTATATAAGTTATCCTGTGGCATATTGGTGGTTGAAAGTAAGGTGATTTATGGTGGTTGACAGTTGAATGATGGTGGTTGACAGTAAGTTGATTGATGGTGGATGACAGTAAGTTGATTGAAGGTGGTTGACTAGTAAATTGATTGATGGTGGTTGACAGTTGAATGATGGTGGTTGACAGTAAGTTAATTGATGGTGGATGACAGTAAGTTGATTGAAGGTGGTTGACTAGTAAATTGATTGATGGTGGTTGACAGTAAATTGAATGATGGTGGTTGACAATATACTGATTGATGGAGGTTGAGAGTAATGATTGGAGTTGATTGATGGAGTTGAGAGTAAATTGATTGATGGAGGTTGACAGTTGATTGATGGTGGTTGACAGTAAGTTGATGTGATGGTAGTGTTGATTGACAGTAAATTGATTGATGGTGCGGTTTGGACAGTAATATAGCTGATTGATGGAGGTTGAGAGTAAATTGCTTGGAGGTTGAGAGTAAATTGATTGATGGAGGTTGACAGTAAATTGATTGATGGTGGTTGACAGTAAATAAAATTATCTTCAACATACTGATGAAGGCTGACGTTCCTTAAGAAATCTAAACATATTGATGACTGTATTGTGATGATGTAAACAAGGTTATTGATGACTGTATTGTTAAGATGTAAATAAGGTTAGGGATATAACAGGGTGGCCTAGATGACAGACTTGTCAACCACCATCAATCTCCACACTGTCAACCACCATCAATCACCTTACTGTCAACCACCTTCAATCAATTTACTGTCAACCACCATCAATCACCTTACTGTCAACCACCAATCACCTTACTGTCAACAACTAATCACCTTACTGTCAACCACCATCAATCACCTTACTGTCAACAAAGATTAATCACCTTACTGTCACCCACCATCAATCACCTTACTGTCAACTACCTTCAATCACCTTACTGTCGACCACTATCAATCACCTTTCAATCACCATCAATCACCTTCAATCACCTTACTGTCAACCATTAATCACCTTACTGTCAACTATCTTCAATCACCTTACTGTCAATCACAATCAATCACCTTTCAATCACCATCAATCACCTTACTGTCAACCACCATCAATCACCTTAATGTCAACCACCAATCACCTTACTGTCAACCACCAATCACCATACTGTCAACCACCATCAATCACCTTACTGTCAATCACCGTCAATCACCTTACTGTCAACCACTATCAATCACCATCCATCACCTTCAATCACCTTACTGTCAACCATCAATCACCTTACTATCAACCATCAACCACCTTACTGTCAACTACCTTCAATCACCTTACTGTCAACCACTATCAATCACCTTTCAATCACCATCAATCACTTACTGTCAACAATCAATCACATTACTCTCAACCACCTTCAATCATCTTACTGTCAACCACCTTACTGTCAACCACTATCAATCACCTTTTAATCACCAATCACCTTCAATCACCTTACTGTTAACCACCATCAATCACCTTACTGTCAACCATCAATCCCCTTACTGTCAACCACCTTCAATCACCTTACTGTCAACTATCAATCACCTTACTGTCAACCACCATCAATCACCTTACTGTCAACCATCAATCACTTTACTCTCAACTACCATCAATCACCTTACTGTCAACCACCATCAATCACATTACTGTCAACCACCATCAATCACCTTACTGTCAACCACCACCAGTAGTGTGAGCTCCCCGCCGGTGAATCTCTCAGTGTAATCATGTGACCTTTATTGACACATTGTGACCTGTGTAGGTTGATCGCATTTTCTAGATATAATAATAATAATGGTTTTGATTTTTGTTAACAATCATCAGGAAAATCACTTTGTAGACACTATTTAGGTAGACTCCATAAACTATGAATAGGTTGAGTGTGGATAACAGATTCCTGACAATAATTCAAGAACTACATCAGGTCGATTAGTTGACAATGAGCAACTAAGAACATAATATTAGATGTGATAGAAGCAGATATAATAATGATGTCTGTGGCGGTTTTAGCATCAGTAAGTAAATTCTGCATCCATTTTTCTTATATCAGTCTATTTTTTTATAAGTTATGAATGTACTGTTGTGATCCATCATCTCCTACATATGGATGTACTGTTGTCACCCATCATCTACATATGGATGTACTGTTAGACCCATCATCCCTACATATGGATGTACTGTTGTCACCATCATCTACATATGGATGTACTGTTGTGACCCATCATATCCTACATATGGATGTACTGTTGTCACCCATCATCTACATATGGATGTACTGTTGTGACCATCATCTCCTACATATGGATGTACTGTTGTCACCCATCATCTACATATGGATGTACTGTTGTCACTCATCATCTCCTACATATGGATGTACTGTTGTCACCCATCATCTCCTACATATGGATATACTGTTGTCACCATCATCTACATATGGATGTATTGTTGTCACTCATGATCTCCTACATATGGATATACTGTTGTCACCCATCATCTACATAGGGATGTATTGTTGTCACCCATCATCTCCTACATATGGATGTACTGTTGTCACCCATCATCTCCTACATATGGATATACTGTTGTCACCCATCATCTACATATGGATGTATTGTTGTCACTCATGATCTCCTACATATGGATATACTGTTGTCACCCATCATCTACATAGGGATGTACTGTTGTCACCCATCATCTCCTATAGGCAAGTTGACTGGTGAGAAAAAGGCCGGGGGGTTAAACAGCGTTCTAATATATTATTCAAACCTCAATTATCTAGGCAGACTGAGAGATAGCTAGAATGCTGTTTGTCTTCATCACCCTCCATGTGGACAGTTGAGTACACTCTTATTTGAAGTTCCCCAGACTCTCGCGTTCATTACTCTCTGATGTTTTTATAATCACAAGAAGTCACAGACTTGCTCGGTCAAGCGTGTAGTAATCACGAAGCATTTTGAAGAACATATAATACAATTATGTATCTGTTTTTATGTTGTTTGCTTCTTAAATTGTACCTTCCAGTCTTGATGGTGACCCAGCACCAGTACCATCATATTCATTATCAGTCTTGATGGTGACCCAGCACCAAGACCATCATATTGTACCTTGCAGTCTTGATGGTGACCCAGCACCATGACCATCAGATTGTACCTTCCAGTCTTGATGGTGACCCAGCACCAGGACCATCATATTGTACCTTGCAGTCTTGATGGTGACCCAGCACCAGTACCATCATATTGTACCTTGCAGTCTTGATGGTGACCCAGCACCAGGACCATCATATTGTACCTTCCAGTCTTGATGGTGACCCAGCACCAGGACCATCATATTGTACCTTGCAGTCTTGATGGTGACCCAGCACCAGGACCATCATATTCATTATCAGTCTTGATGGTAACCCAGCACCAGGACCATCATATTGTATTCAGTCTTGATGGTAACCAGCACCAGGACCATCATATTCATTATCAGTCTTGATGGTAACCCAGCACCAAGACTATCATATTCATTATCAGTCTTGATTGTGACCCAGCACAAGGACCATCATATTTATTATCAATCTTGATGGTGACCCAGCACCAGGACCATCATATTCATATCAGTCTTGATGGTGACCCAGCACCGGACATCATATTCATTACAGTCTTGATGTGGCCCAGCACCAGGACCATCATATTCATTATCAGTCTTGATGTGACCCAGCACCAGGACCATCATTTCATTATCAGTGACTTAATATAGTGAAATTGCTACTATGGTCTCAGAGCATTTGGTTGTTGACCCAGTGTAACATACCTCCATTTCATTACAACTAACTATTAGTTAAATCCTACTATGTACCGGAACACTTTGTTGCTACCAGTTACCACTACCTCACTATTACAACTACTACATAAATTTTACTCTTCACTTTCTCCACTGTCACCACTACATTTCCTACTTCCACTACAACAATCCCTATGTACTCTGCCACATAACCACCTCACTCTGAAACCACCACACTTCTCTCGACTGTAACACAACCAGCTACACTCTGCCACATAACGACACTACTCTGAAACACAACCACATTACACTGTAACACTACCAGCTACATCGTAACACAACAAAACTACATTTTGCAACACACCAATTACATCTGTAACACTACCAAACTACATCTGTAACACAACCAAACTACATCTGTAACACTACCAAACTACATCTGTAACACTACCACACCACACTCGCAACTCAACCAAACTACACCTGCAATTCGTATAGCAAATAGGCACGGCCAAGAGCTGAGACTCGACCCCTAAAACGATATACTATAGGTAAGGACACACATTAGGGTGTTCTTTAAAATTCTTACAGTGTATTCCTACAAATATATTAGTGAGTAAACAAATTAGTGATGTTCACTATATTGTCACTGTATATTATATTTGGGAGAAGTTACTGGTGAGTCAGTCTGACTTACTCATATAAAAGTTTACTATATTCTCTCTCTACAGTATATTTGCGAGAAATCATTGTCTGACTTTTACATTTATTAGTGTATGTCTGTCGAGTCAAACATAATGGAGCAGTTGAGAGTGGAGGTGAGCAGTGGCCAGGGTGTGAAGAGGTCCCGCTCACAGTCTTTAGACGGTACACAGGACCTGTGCCCTAAAGTAAAAGTTGCTAAACTTGATAACAGTAACTTATGTGACAAAATTACCATCACTATCACCAGCAGCAACAGTGGGCCCGACAACAGCAGCAGCAACAGCAGCAGCAGCAGCAGCAGCAGTAGCAGCAGCAGCAGCAACAGCAGCAGCAACAACAATAGCAGCAGCAGCAACAGCAGCAGCAACAACAATAGCAGCAGCAGCAGCAACAGCAGCAGCAACAACAATAGCAGCAGCAGCAGCAGCAGCAGCAGCAACAGCAGCAGCATCAGCGATATAGACGAAGTTTTTGTTCCCAATATTGTTGTATTGGATGTTCCCAGTAAACTGACTGCCGCCGTCCCTGTAGTACCATGGGACAGGATTACAATAACACAAGACCTTGGTCAAGGTTATTATGGTAAGACACAAAAAGGACTGTTAAAAGGAGAGGATGGCGACACCATTCCTGTTGCTGTTAAAGTATTTCATGACGGAGCATTAGAGAGTAACGAAGCTCAGATGCTTCACGAGGCAGACGGCGCCGGGGGTGCCCCTAAATTATACGGTATCACTGACAGGGATCCTCAAGATCTTGTGATGGAGTATATTCCAGGTTTAACTCTATATAAGTTTTTACAAAGCTGTACTTATGAAGAGGGATTAAAGGTATATAATGCCACCGCTGCTGCACTAACCAATTTCCACGACTCTGGTTTCGCTCATTTGGATCTGCATTGTAATAACATCATAGTGGATAATAGCAATGCTGCTCAGCCACAATGTCGTCTCATTGATCTAGGTTTGTCTAGAAGAATCAGTAAAAACTTTGATCTCAGTCTCAGTCAAACACTTGAGGACATGTACAATCTTCATGCAATAAAAATGTTCGCAACTAAAATGAAAGAGGAATAAAACTGAACATCTTTATCTCCTCGATCCTCGATAAACAATGGATAATTATGTTTTAAGGAACAATTTTATTGAAGTGGTTGCAAGTTTTTTTTCTGCAATATTTTGTTAATATATCTCTCATAAGAGGAAAATTCTTTTTCCTTAAGTTACTCAGTTGTGGTATGAAGACTTGCGCCGAGTTCTTCCGCAAACAAAATATATTAAAGGAGAGCAGGAAACAGAGGCCAGGTCAAGTCAAGAGTGTAATAAGAAAGGCAGGCATCTACAGAGGCAAAGACACGATTAAGATTCATATTTGGAAGGTTTGGTATAAGTTAGGCTTCAACACGACGACGGCGTCTCACAATGTGAAGAATGTAGAACTATTTATAAAAGATGAGGTAATCAGTCCCTCAGTCACAACTGAGCTTGAAGCATGCTAAGTTAAATGACTGAAGAGTGATAAAGTAGAATGATTGAAATGAGAGTAGGAGAGTGTAATGATGGTAAAGAGAGGGAGATGACTGTGAGCAGAGTTACATGAAAATAGGCTAAGATTAATGCAGAGTGAGGTGACAGAAGGAAAATAAGATGACACAAGAATGAGAGACATACCTCAGGTAGAGTGATATGATAGGAAAGTGAGGAAGATGACAGCAGTGTAATGGTCATGTCAGCATGGTACAAGACATGAGAAGTGGGTGGTTAGGTGAGGTCAGGCTAGGCTAGGTTAGGTTAGGTTAGGCTAGGTAAGATTTGTCAGGAAACAGGACAAGTGGCTGGAGCTTTTGGTCATTTGACCGAGGCTTCCACCCCTTTAAAATTTATTTATAACCATTTTTTATATTTCAAAGGGATGATTGGTGGAACACACCATCGTCTCGGACCCTCGCTGGCAATGATTGGTGGAACACACCATCGTCTCGGACCTCGCTGGCAATGATTGGTGAAACTCACCATCGTCTCAGACCCTCGCTGGCAATGATTGGTGGAACACACCATCGTCTCTGACCCTCGCTGGCAATGATTGGTAAACTCACCATCGTCTCAGACCTTCGCTGGCAATGATTGGTGGAACACACCATCGTCTCTGACCCTCGCTGGCAATGATTGGTGGAACACACCATCGTCTCTGACCCTCGCTGGCAATGATTGGTGGAACACACCATCGTCTCTGACCCTCGCTGGCAATGATTGGTGAAACCATCGTCTCGACCCTCGCTGGCAATGATTGGGAACCACCATCGTCTCAGACCCTCGCTGGCAATGATTGGTGGAACACACCATCGTCTCTGACCCTCGCTGGCAATGATTGATGGAACTCACCATCGTCTCTGACCCTCGCTGGCAATGATTGGTGGAACTCACCATCGTCTCTGACCCTCGCTGGCAATGATTGGTGGAACTCACCATCGTCTCTGACCCTCGCTGGCAATGATTGGTGGAACTCACCATCGTCTCTGACCCTCGCTGGCAATGATTTGGAACTCACCATCGTCTCAGACCTTCGCTGGCAATGATTGGTGGAACTCACCATCGTCTCGGACCCTCGCTGGCAATGATTGGTGGAACTCACCATCGTCTCTGACCCTCGCTGGCAATGATTGGTGGAACACACCATCGTCTCAGACCGTCGCCGGCAATGATTGGTGGAACTCACCATCGTCTCTGACCCTCGCTGGCAATGATTGGTGGAACTCACCATCGTCTCAGACCTTCGCTGGCAATGATTGGTGGAACTCACCATCGTCTCAGACCCTCGCTGGCAATGATTGGTGGAACTCACCATCGTATCTGACCCTCGCTGGCAATGATTGGTGGAACTCACCATCGTCTCAGCCCCTTCGCTGGCAATGATTGGTGGAACACCATCGTCTCAGACCTCGCTGGCAATGATTGTGGAACACACCATCGTCTCTGACCCTCGCTGGCAATGATTGGTGAACTCACCATCGTCTCGACCTCGCTGGCAATGATTGGTGGAACACACCATCGTCTCTGACCCTCGCTGGCAATGATTGGTGGAACACACCATCGTCTCGACCCTCGCTGGCAATGATTGGTGGACACACCATCGTCTCGACCCTCGCTGGCAATGATTGGTGGAACACACCATCGTCTCAGACCCTCGCTGGCAATGATTGGTGGAACACACCATCGTCTCTGACCCTCGTGGCAATGATTGGTGGAACACACCATCGTCTCTGACCCTCGCTGGCAATGATTGGTGGAACACACCATCGTCTCTGACCTCGCTGCAATGATTGGTGGAACACACCATCGTCTCGACCCTCGCTGGCAATGATTGGTGGAACACACCATCGTCTCTGACCCTCGCTGGCAATGATTGGTGGAACACACCATCGTCTCAGACCCTCGCTGGCAATGATTGGTGGAACACACCATCGTCTCTGACCCTCGCTGGCAATGATTGGTGGAACACACCATCGTCTCTGACCCTCGCTGGCAATGATTGGTGGAACACACCATCGTCTCGACCCTCGCTGGCAATGATTGGTGGAACACACCATCGTCTCTGACCCTCGCTGGCAATGATTGGTGGAACACACCATCGTCTCTGACCCTCGCTGGCAATGATTGGTGGAACACACCATCGTCTCAGACCCTCGCTGGCAATGATTGGTGGAACACACCATCTTTTCTACCCTCGCTGGCAATGATTGGTGGAACACACCATCGTCTCAGACCCTCGCTGGCAATGATTGGTGGAACACACCATCGTCTCAGACTCTCGCTGGCAATGATTGGTGGAACACACCATCGTCTCTGACCCTCGCTGGCAATGATTGGTGGAACACACCATCGTCTCTGACCCTCGCTGGCAATGATTGGTGGAACACACCATCGTCTCGGACCCTCGCTGGCAATGTTTGGTGGAACACACCATCGTCTCGGACCCTCGCTGGCAATGATTGGTGGAACACACTATCGTCTCGGACCCTCGCTGGCAATGATTGGTGGAACACACCATCGTCTCAGACCCTCGCTGGCAATGATTGGTGGAACACACCATCGTCTCAGACCCTCGCTGGCAATGACTGGTGGAACACACCATTGTCTCGGACCCTCGCTGGCAATGATTGATGGAACACACCATCGTCTCGGACCCTTGCTGGCAATGATTGATGGAACTCACCATCGTCTCAGACCCTCGCTGGCAATGATTGATGGAACACACCATCGTCTCTGACCCTCGCTGGCAATGATTGATGGAACTCACCATCGTCTCGGACCCTCGCTGACAATGATTGATGGAACTCACCATCGTCTCTGACCCTCGCTGGCAATGATTGGTAGAACACACCATCGTCTCAAACCCTCGCTGCCAATGATTGGTGGAACTCACCATCGTCTCAGACCTCGCTGGCAATGATTGGTGGAACACACCATCGTCTCAGACCCTCGCTGGCAATGATTGATGGAACACACCATCGTCTCTGACCCTCGCTGGCAATGATTGATGGAACTCACCATCGTCTCGGACCCTCGTTGGCAATGATTGATGGAACTCACCATCGTGTCTGACCCTCGCTGGCAATGATTGGTAGAACACACCATCGTCTCAAACCCTCGCTGCCAATGATTGGTGGAACTCACCATCGTCTCAGACCCTCGCTGGCAATGATTGGTGGAACACACCATCGTCTCAGACCCTCGCTGGCAATGATTGGTGGAACTCACCATCGTCTCAGACCCTCGCTGGCAATGATTGGTGGAACTCACCATCGTCTCTGACCCTCGCTGCCAATAATTGGTAGAACACACCATCGTCTCAAACCCTCGCTGCCAATGATTGGTGGAACTCACCATCGTCTCAGACCCTCGCTGGCAATGATTGGTGGAACTCACCATCGTCTCAGACCCTCGCTGCCAATCAGGTACTTCACATCATACTCACTACCCATCTTTGCTACTTACGAAGTTGTAGTCATTGTTGTTAGTAGTGCGGGTTATGAACATAACTGGACACCTGGAATAAATCTGATGTGAGGCAAGTTGAGAGAGGTGTGAGACAGGTGATTTAAGTGTGAGCAACGCTTGAGGCAAGTGTGACGAAAGTGAGAAACATGGTTTAAGCAAATATGAGGAAGGTGTAGAACAAGTATGAGGCAATAGTGAGGCAGGTGTATGGGTGATAGAGGCTAGGCTCTTGGGTGTCTTTGAAATGAGATTGGACAAATATGAGTAGGAGGGGCTGGGTTTGATTGATGTCGTGGGTACGGGAGCAAATTCTTGGGTAGCTTTCGGTAGTGGTGGTATAGATAAGGACCTGCCTTGTATGGGCCAGTAGGCCTTCAGCAGTGTTCCTCCATTCTTATGCTTTTAAGTAGTAGTCAGCTATGAGAAACGTTTGAATCAGGTGTCCTTGACAAGTGCGAGGTATTAGAGAGGAATGTATGAGGCAGATATGATGCAACTATATTGCTAACTTGAAGTACATACGAAGTAACTACGTGGCAAGTGTGAGGAGGGTGTGGAGCAGGTGTAATACATGTGTTGCAGTTGTGAAGCAGATGTAATGCAGATGTGTTGCAGTTGTGAAGCAGATGTAATGCAGATGTGTTGCAGTTGTGAAGCAGATGTAATGTTGATGTGTTGCAGCTGTGAAGCAGATGTAATGTTGATGTGTTGCAGCTGTGAAGCAGATGTAATGCAGATGTGTTGCAGTTGTGAAGCAGATGTAATGTTGATGTGTTGCAGTTGTGAAGCAGATGTAATGCAGATGTGTTGCAGTTGTGAAGCAGATGTAATGCAGATGTGTTGCAGTTGTGAAGCAGATGTAATGTTGATGTGTTGCAGTTGTGAAGCAGATGTAACGTTGATGTGTTGCAGTTGTGAAGCAGATGTAATGTTGATGTGTTGCAGCTGTGAAGCAGATGTAATGCAGATGTGTTGCAGTTGTGAAGCAGATGTAATGTTGATGTGTTGCAGCTGTGAAGCAGATGTAATGTTGATGTGTTGCAGTTGTGAAGCAGATGTAATGCAGATGTGTTGCAGTTGTGAAGCAGATGTAATGCAGATGTGTTGCAGTTGTGAAGCAGATGTAATGATGAGTGTAGCAGGTATGTGAGCAGATGTAATGTGATGTTTGCAGTTATGAAGCAGATGTAAGCAGATGGTTGCAGTGAAGGCAGATGAATGTTGATTAAAGTTGCAGCTGTGAAGCAGATGAATTTGATTAAGTTGCAGTGTGAAGCAGATGTAAGCAGATTGTTAAGTTGTGAACAGATGCAATGATATGTGTTGCAGTTGTGAAAGCCAGATGTAATGTTGATGTGTGAAAGCAGATTTAAGTTGATGGACAGCCGTATTTTAAAGCTGATGGAACGGCCCAGATTGTTGCAAGTTGATGGAAAGCAGATTAAGTTGATGTGAACGGGCAGGATATGTTTTAAGTTGATGAACGCAGGAATTGTTAAGTTGATGAACAGAGGTAATGATGTTTCAGTTGATGAACAGAGTAATGATTGTTGCAGTTGATGGAACAGATGAATTTGATTGTTGATGGAAAGGGCCAGATGTAAAGTTGATGTGTTCAGGCCAGGAATATTTAAAGTTGATGGAACGCGGGATGTTTGCAGTTGATGAACAGCCAGAATTTTGTAACTGTTGATGTGTTGCAGTTGTGAAAGCCAGATGTATGCAGATGTGCTGAGTTTTTAGAAGCAGATGTAAGCAGATGTGTTCAGTTGTGAACAGATGTAAGCAGATGTGTTGCAGTTGTGAAGCAGGTATGAAGCATGTGTGGGTCAGGGCAAGAATTTTTGAAGTTAATGATAGCAGATGAGAGAATAGAAAGTTGATGGGAACAGGCCAGGATATTTTTAAAGTTGATGGGAACAGGCCAGGAATATTTTTAAAGTTGATTGGAACAGGCCAGGAATATTTTTAAAGTTGATGGGAACAGGCCAGGAATATTTTTAAAGTTGATGGGAACAGGCCAGGAATATTTTTAAAGTTGATGGGAACAGGCCAGGAATATTTTTAAAGTTGATGGAACAGGCCAGGAATATTTTTAAAGTTGATGGGAACAGGCCAGGAATATTTTTAAAGTTGATGGGAACAGGCCAGGAATATTTTTAAAGTTGATGGGAACAGGCCAGGAATATTTTTAAAGTTGATGGGAACAGGCCAGGAATATTTTTAAAGTTGATGGGAACAGGCCAGGAATATTTTTAAAGTTGATGGGAACAGGCCAGGAATATTTTTAAAGTTGACTGGAACAGGCCAGGAATATTTTTAAAGTTGATGGGAACAGGCCAGGAATATTTTTAAAGTTGATGGGAACAGGCCAGGAATATTTTTAAAGTTGATGGGAACTGGTGAGAGAGTTTGCAGTCGTAGAGGTGACTTGCCTCTCACACCCAACAATTATTTTCATAACAAATTTTGTTTTATTCCTGAATTATACCAATGTTGTGTTGTATAAGTGTTGTGTTATTTACGAAGGTGTGTAAGTGTGAAGCTTTAGTGTAGAGGATTTTAATGACTTGAATGTTAAAGAAAGGAGGTTAGAAATGTAAAGAATTAGAAAATATCTGATAAAAAAAAAATGTTAAATTAACATTGTTTAAATACCTTTCACGGTAATCATTTGTATTCTCTTTGATTTAAAAAAAAAACTCACAATTAACCTACACTTTAGAGAGAAAACTTTACATGATTTATCTGTTTTTCTACTAAAGACAGTAATTACTTTTTATGCTGTGTTTGAAAAGATGAAACAGTAAGGAAATATTTTGAAAGAATATGTAATTGAAAAACGACCTTCAATACTTCTCGTACCTAGATTATGTTAGGTAAGGTTTGCCAGGATACAGGACAAGTGTTTCCTGATGCGGGTCTTAGTCTTATGATGACCCCGCAGCTGGAGCTTTTGGTCATCTGACCGAGGCCTTCCTCTGGCTTAGCTATCCACCTTTTTAATATAATATAATAATAATATCTTTATTTACTACAAGTACATGTACAAGGTACACAGGTTTAGCTGACATCATTGACATACTACTATATAGAAAGCCGCTTGTTATGCAGAGCATTTCCCGCAAATTAGGTCAGTTTTGTCCCAGGATGCAACCCACACTAATCGACTAACACCCAGGTACCCATTTTATACTGATGGGTGAACAGGGACAACAGGTGTCTTATGGAAACACGTCCCTAAAGTTTTCCAGCCGTACCGTAGATTCGAACTCCGGACCTCAGTGTGTGGGCTGAGTGCGCTAGCGATCGAGCTACAGGACACCCAAAAAATTATGCTTATAACAGTTTATATTCCCGGTATGTTGGTACCTATACAAAGGAATTTTGATGGCACAGTTTGGAGTAGGTCGACTATTATTTTTTTTAAATTGTTTCATTTGTTATATTTATATTGTAATATTTATCCGTAATGTAGTTTACTGAAATTGCAGAAAAAAATCACTATATCCACGAGAAAAGAATCTTCTGAAAAAGTCAATAACTGTTATTTTATAGTTTGAGTGCCTTGTAATATCACCAACTACTCAAATTACCTATAATAGCAGATTATTTCCAGTTCAACCCCTTCTTTTGTAAGTAACCACTACGGAGGTAAGAGGTTCTTGCTGGAGGGCGAAACGTTGCCACAATAAAATACCAAATTAGTTGCACCTGTTTCCTTTTACCTGACATATTGTCGGTAATTCTACCAACATTGTACAAGAATTTATTCAGTGATAGATATTAGGAACCAGAGAGGGAGTTAGGTAATGGAATGAGTACGAACGTGTTCATCCCAACGGAACACCACGCAAAGCGTAGTACCCCCCAAGATGTTATCATGATGTTATCAAGATGTTATCAAGATGTTATCATGATGTTATCATGATGTTATCATGATGTTATCAAGATGTTATCAATATGTTATCAAGATGTTATCAAGATGTTATCAGATGTTATCAAGTTATCAAGATGTTATCAAGATGTTATCAAGATGTTATAAGATGGCAGAGAAACCTAAACATGACAGATATATAACTTAGTAAGTCAGATAACGATGGTAGATGATAAAAGTAACAAATCACGATAATAGATGATGAAGGTAGCAAATAACGATGTTAGATGATGAAGGTAGCAAATAACGATGGTGATGATGAAGGTAGCAGATAACGATGGTGATGATAAGGTAGCAGATAACGATGGTAGATGATGAAGGTAGCAGATAACGATGGAGATGATGAAGGTACAGATAACGATATAGATGATGAAGGTAGCAGATAACGATGGTAGATGATGAAGGTAGCAGATAACGATGGTAGATGATGAAGGTAGCAATAACGATAATAGATGATGAAGGTAGCAGATAACGATGGTTGATGATGAAGGTAGCAGATAACGATTTAGATGGGTGCAGATAGATGGAGAAGGTAGCAGATAACGATGGTAGATGATGAAGGTAGCAGATAACGATGGTAGATGATGAAGGTAGCAGATAACGATGGTAGATGATGAAGGTAGCAGATAACGATGGTAGATGATGAAGGTAGCAGATAACGATGGTAGATGATGAAGGTAGCAGATAACGATGGTAGATGAAGAAGGTAGCAGATAACGATGGTTGATGATGAAGGTAGCAATAACGGTAGATATGAAGGTAGCAGATAACGATAGATGATGAAGGTAGCAGATAACGATGGTAGATGATGAAGGTAGCAGATAACGATGGTAGATGATGAAGGTAGCAGATAACGATGGTTGATGATGAAGGTAGCAGATAACGATGATAGATGATGAAGGTAGCAGATAACGATGGTAGATGATGAAGGTAGCAGATAACGATGGTAGATGATGAAGGTAGCAATAACGATATAGATGATGAAGGTAGCAGATAACGATAATAGATGATGAAGGTAGCAGATAACGATGGTAGATGATGAAGGTAGCAGATAACGATGGTAGATGATGAAGGTAGCAGATAACGATGGTTGATGATGAAGGTAGCAGATAACGATGAGTAGATGATGAAGGTAGCAGATAACGATGGTAGATGATGAAGGTAGCAGATAACATGGAGCTGATGAAGGTACAGATAACGATGGTATGATGATGAAGTAGCAATAACGATAATAGATGATGAAGGTAGAGATAACGATGTGATGATGAAGTAGCAGATAACGATATAGGATGATGAAGTAGCAGATAACGATGGCTAGATGATAAGCAGCAGCATTAGTAAGGCAGATACATAGATAGTAGGTAGCAGAACAGAAACAAGAGTGTAAGCAGAGAGACACAGATTGTGTAATGAGAGGCAGAAACAGCAGTGAAAGACAGAAAACAAAGTGTAAGCAGAGGGAACAACAGCAGTGAGAAGAGAACAAAAGAGGTAAGAAGAGCATAAGTGTAGCAGAAAACAAAAGTATGTGAAGCAGAGCAGAACAACACAAGGTACAGAGGAAGAACACACAGCAGTAAGCAGAGGCAGAACAACACAGCAGTGTAAGCAGAGGCAGAACAAAACACAGCAGTGTAAGCAGAGGCAGAACAACACAGCAGTGTAAGCAGAGGCAGAACAACACAGTTGTGTAAGCAGAGGCAGAACAACACAGCAGTGTAAGCAGAGGCAGAACAACACAGCAGTGTAAGCAGAGACAGAACAAACAGTGTGTAAGCAGAGGCAGAACAACACAGCAGTGTAAGCAGAGGCAGAACAACACAGCAGTGTAAGCAGAGGCAGAACAACACAGCAGTGTAAGCAGAGGCAGAACACACAGCAGTGTAAGCAGAACAGAACAACACAGCAGTGTAAGCAGAGGCAGAACAACACAGCAGTGTAAGCAGAGGCAGAACAACACAGCAGTGTAAGCAGATGCAGAAACACAGCAGTGTAAGCAGAGCAGAACAACACAGCAGTGTAAGCAGAGCAGAACAACACAGCAGTGTAAGCAGAGCAGAACAACACAGCAGTGTAAGCAAGAAACACACAGAGTGAAGCAGAGCAGAAAACACAGTGTAAACAGAGGCAGAACAACACAGCTAGTGTAAGCAGAGAGAACAACACAGCAGTGTAAGCAGAGCAGAACAACACAGCAGTGTAAGCAGGCAGAACAAACACAGTGTGTAAAGCAGAGGCAAGAAACAACACAGCAGTGTAAGCAGAGGCAGAACAACACAGCAGTGTAAGCAGAGCAGAACAACACAGCAGTGTAAGCAGAGCAGAACAACACAGCAGTGTAAGCAGAGGCAGACAACACAGTGTGTAAGCAGAGGCAGACAACACAGCAGTGTAAGCAGTGGCAGAACAACACAGCAGTGTAAGCAGAGGCAGAACAACACAGCAGTGTAAGCAGAGGCAGAACAACACAGCAGTGTAAGCAGAGAGCAGATCAACACAGCAGTGTAAGCAGAGGCAGAACAACACAGCAGTGTAAGCAGGGGCAGAACAACACAGCAGTGTAAGCAGGGGAAGATAACACAGTAGTGTAAACAGTGGCAGAACAACACAGCTGTGTAAGCAGAGGCAGAACAACACAGCAGTGTAAGCAGAGCAGAACAACACAGCAGTGTAAGCATGGCAGAAAACACAGTGTGTAAACAGAAGCAGATCAACACAGCAGTGTAAGCAGAGGCAGAACAACACAGCAGTGTAAGAGAGACAGAACAACACAGCAGTGTAAGCAGAGACAGATCAACACAGAGTGTAAGCAGAGGCAGAACAACACAGTGTAAGCAGAGCAGAACAACACAGCAGTGTAAGCAGAGGCAGAACAACACAGCAGTGTAAGCAGAGGCAGAACAACACAGCAGTGTAAGCAGAGGCAGAACAACACAGTAGTGGTCAAACAGAGGCAAGAACAACACAGCAGTGTAAGCAAGAGCAAAACACAGCAGTGTAGAGGCAGATCACCAAGTGTAAGCAGAGGCAGAACAACACAGCAGTGTAAGCAGAGGCAGAACAACACAGCAGTGTAAGCAGAGGCAGAACAACACAGCAGTGTAACAGAGGCAGAACAACACAGTAGTGTAAGCAGAGGCAGACAACACAGCAGTGTAAGCAGAGGCAGAACAACACAGTAGTGTAAGCAGAGCAGACAACACAGAGTGTAAGCAGAGGCAGATCAACACAGTAGTGTAAGCAGTGGCAGAACAACACAGCAGTGTAAGCAGAGCAGAACAACACAGCAGTGTAAGCAGAGGCAGAACAACACAGCAGTGTAAGCAGAGGCAGAACAACACAGCAGTGTAAGCAGAGGCAGAACAACACAGCAGTGTAAGCAGAGACAGAACAACACAGCAGTGTAAGCAGAGGCAGACCAGCACAGCTGTGTAAGCAGAGGCAGAACAACACAGCAGTGTAAGCAGATGCAGAAAAACACAGTTGTGTAAACAGAGGCAGAACAACACAGCTGTGTAAGCAGAGGCAGAACAACACAGCAGTGTAAGCAGAGCCAGAACAACACAGCAGTGTAAGCATTGGCAGAAAAACACAGTTGTGTAAACAGAGGCAGAACAACACAGCAGTGTAAGTAGAGGCAGAACAACACAGCAGTGTAAGCAGAGCCAGAATACCACAGTAGTGTAAGCAGAGACAGAACAACACAGCAGTGTAAGCAGAGACAGAACAACACAGCAGTGTAAGCAGAGGCAGAACAACACAGTAGTGTAAGCAGAGGCAGATCAACACAGTAGTGTAAGCAGTGGCAGAACAACACAGCAGTGTAAGCAGAGGCAGAACAACACAGCAGTGTAAGCAGAGGCAGAACAACACAGCAGTGTAAGCAGAGGCAGATAAACACAGTAGTGTAAGCAGTGGCAGAACAACACAGCAGTGTAAGCAGAGGCAGAACAACACAGCAGTGTAAGCAGAGGCAGAACAACACAGCAGTGTAAGCAGAGGCAGAACAACACAGTAGTGTAAGCAGAGGCAGAAGAACACAGTAGAGAGGTGTAAGCAAGGCAGAGAGCAACACAGTAGTGTAAGCAGAGGCAGAACAACACAGCAGTGTAAGCAGAGGCAGAACAACACCGCAGTGTAAGCAGAGGCAGAACAACACAGCAGTGTAAGCAGAGGCAGAACAACACAGCAGTGTAAGCAGAGGCAGAACAACACAGTAGTGTAAGCAGAGGCAGAACAACACAGTAGTGTAAGCAGAGGCAGAACAACACAGTAGTGTAAGCAGAGGCAGAACAACACAGTAGTGTAAGCAGAGGCAGAACAACACAGCAGTGTAAGCAGAGGCAGAACAACACCGCAGTGTAAGCAGAGGCAGAACAACACAGCAGTGTAAGCAGAGGCAGATCAACACAGTAGTGTAAGCAGAGGCAGAACAACACAGTAGTGTAAGCAGAGGCAGATCAACACAGTAGTGTAAGCAGAGGCAGAACAACACAGCAGTGTAAGCAGAGGCAGAACAACACAGCAGTGTAAGCAGAGGCAGAACAACACAGCTGTGTAAGCAGAGGCAGAACAACACAGCAGTGTAAGCAGAGGCAGAACAACACAGTAGTGTAAGCAGAGGCAGATCAACACAGTAGTGTAAGCAGTGGCAGAACAACATAGCAGTGTAAGCAGAGGCAGAACAACACAGTAGTGTAAGCAGAGGCAGAACAACACAGCAGTGTAAGCAGAGGCAGAACAACACCGCAGTGTAAGCAGAGGCAGAACAACACAGCTGTGTAAGCAGAGGCAGAACAACACAGCAGTGTAAGCAGAGGCAGAACAACACAGCAGTGTAAACAGAGACAGATCAACACAGTAGTGTAAGCAGAGACAGAACAACACAGCAGTGTAAGCAGAGACAGAACAACACAGCAGTGTACGCAGAGGCAGAACAACACAGTAGTGTAAGCAGAGGCAGATCAACACAGTAGTGTAAGCAGTGGCAGAACAACACAGCAGTGTAAGCAGAGGCAGAACAACACAGCAGTGTAAGCAGAGACAGAACAACACAGCAGTTTAAGCAGAGGCAGACCAGCACAGCTGTGTAAGCAGAGGCAGAACAACACAGCACTGTAAGCAGATGCAGAAAAACACAGTTGTGTAAACAGAGGCAGAACAACACAGCTGTGTAAGCAGAGGCAGAACAACACAGCAGTGTAAGCAGAGCCAGAACAACACAGCAGTGTAAGCATTGGCAGAAAAACACAGTTGTGTAAACAGAGGCAGAACAACACAGCAGTGTAAGCAGAGGCAGAACAACACAGCAGTGTAAACAGAGACAGATCAACACAGTAGTGTAAGCAGAGACAGAACAACACAGCAGTGTAAGCAGAGACAGAACAACACAGCAGTGTAAGCAGAGGCAGAACAACACAGTAGTGTAAGCAGAGGCAGATCAACACAGTAGTGTAAGCAGTGGCAGAACAACACAGCAGTGTAAGCAGAGGCAGAACAACACAGCAGTGTAAGCAGAGGCAGAACAACACAGCAGTGTAAGCAGAGGCAGATCAACACAGTAGTCTAAGCAGTGGCAGAACAACACAGCAGTGTAAGCAGAGGCAGAACAACACAGCAGTGTAAGCAGAGGCAGAACAACACAGCAGTGTAAGCAGAGGCAGAACAACACAGTAGTGTAAGCAGAGGCAGAACAACACAGTAGTGTAAGCAGAGGCAGAACAACACAGTAGTGTAAGCAGAGGCAGAACAACACAGCAGTGTAAGCAGAGGCAGAACAACACCGCAGTGTAAGCAGAGGCAGAACAACACAGCAGTGTAAGCAGAGGCAGAACAACACAGCAGTGTAAGCAGAGGCAGAACAACACAGTAGTGTAAGCAGAGGCAGACACAACACAGTAGTGTAACCAGAGGCAGAACAACATAGTAGTGTAAGCAGAGGCAGAACAACACAGTAGTGTAAGCAGAGGCAGAACAACACAGCAGTGTAAGCAGGGCAGAACAACACAGTGTAAGCAGAGCAGAACAACACAGCAGTGTAAGCAGAGGCAGAACAACACAGTAGTGTAAGCAGAGGCAGAACAACACAGTAGTGTAAGCAGAGGCAGATCAACACAGTAGTGTAAGCAGAGGCAGAACAACACAGCAGTGTAAACAGAGGCAGAACAACACAGCAGTGTAAGCAGAGGCAGAACAACACAGCAGTGTAAGCAGAGGCAGAACAACACAGCAGTGTAAGCAGAGGCAGATCAACACAGAGTGTAAGCAGAGGCAGATCAACACAGTAGTGTAAGCAGGGCAGAACAACAAGCAGTGTAAGCAGAGGCAGAACAACACAGTAGTGTAAGCAGAGGCAGAACAACACAGTAGTGTAAGCAGAGGCAGAACAACACGCAGTGTAAGCAGAGGCAGAACAACACAGTTGTGTAAGCAGAGGGAGAACAACACAGCAGTGTAAGCAGAGGCAGAACAACACAGCAGTGTAAGCAGAGGCAGAACAACACAGTAGTGTAAGCAGAGGCAGATCAACACAGCAGTGTAAGCAGAGGCAGATCAACACAGTAGTGTAAGCAGAGGCAGAACAACACAGCAGTGTAAGCAGAGGCAGAACAACACAGCAGTGTAAGCAGAGGCAGAACAACACAGTAGTGTAAGCAGAGGCAGATCAACACAGTTGTGTAAACAGAGGCAGAACAACACAGCAGTGTAAGCAGAGGCAGAACAACACAGTAGTGTAAGCAGAGGCAGATCAACACAGTAGTGTAATCAGTGGCAGAACAACACAGTTGTGTAAACAGAGGCAGAACAACACAGCAGTGTAAGCAGAGGCAGAACAACACAGCAGTGTAAGCAGTGGCAGAACAACACATCAGTGTAAGCAGTGGCAGAACAACACAGTAGTGTAAGCAGAGGCAGAACAACACAGCAGTGTAAGCAGAGGCCAAAGAACGCTGCCGGGTAAGTACAAAAAAACACGACTGGATGACAGGAGACAAACAGTAGTTTTCTAGAGTCTAAATAATACCTGTGAGTTTATCATTTAGTAATTACGGAAATGTAGAGGCGTCGTTATCCACAACACAAGTGGTGGATAATATCCTCCGTTTTCTATGTAACTCACTAAATATTCAACGCACCACCTTAACACACTTTAAAAGTCTGCTGTGGGATAGATACCCACCTGATGCACACCTGTGTCTACTTATTCCTTTATCTCAGGCTAAACACTTTATATCTACTACTTCGTGTCCTTTTAGCATGGACTGTCCCAGCATTAGACAAATAAGTATTAACAACCAGTAAATTTGGGGAATTAAACCATTAGGTAAAATATTATGAATTAAAACCATTATAAATAATCTATTTGTTATATATATATATATATATATATATATATATATATATATATATATATATATATATATATATATATATATATATAAACTGGTCAATTAGCAAGAACTCATCTAAAATAAAGTCCTTTCTAAAATTTTCTTTATACGTTTAAAGATATATTTTTCATTTATGTTATTGTAAGAATTTATAATTTGTACCAATAGAAACTTTGAAAACCTACCTAACCTTATTAGAACAAGCGCAATTTAATTTAGCCTACCAACTAAATATATTTTAGATACGTTAACATTAATTTAATAATAAACAAACACAATGAAATATATTTTTACGTTATGTTCAGAATGATTTTGGCGAAATTATTGCATACACAAATTTTCACTTGTCTTATATGCAATAATTTCGCCAAAATCATTCTGAATATAACGAAAAATATATTTCATTGTGTTTGTTTATTATTAAATTAATGTTAACGTATCTAAAATATATTTATTGGGTTAGGCTAAATTAAATTGCGCTAGTTGTAATAAGGTTAGGTAGGTTTCAAAGTTTCTCTTGGTACAAAATTATAAATTCTTACAATAACATAAATAAAAAATATATCTTTAAACGTATAAGAGAAAATTTTAGAAAGGACTTTATTTTAGATGAGTTCTTGCTAATTGACCAGTTTTACCTAATCGGCACGACATATATATATATATTATATATATATATATATATATATATATATATATATATATATATATATATATATATATATATATATATATATATATATATATATATTGTAACCACGAACGAGTGGTATTTAATCTCAATAAGAACACTGTGACTAGCCGGGGGATCGAACTCGTGTTGTTTTAACCCGTCTCATATTGAGGTGTTGTACTGTGATGCGAGGACATACGATGATGTGGGCGCCTCAGAACTAATTTCAACATTCAATTCCACTCGTTCATGGTTACAACCACGGGGGAAGTAGAATGATAGCTCTAGGCCTTTCGTGTTGCAATCAACACATCGTCAGGAGCTTCCAAAGTTGCAATAAAAATGAGGATGTCCGAGCTAATACGATCCCAGGGGATGTATTCACTGACTCTAGTGAAAAGCCTAGAGCTATCATTCAACTTCCCCATTGTTGTTTTGCATCCTGTATTGCATGGTTTGCGATATTTGCATAATCGTTCAGAAAATCCTTCCAAGACAGAACACGTAGTAATAGATTAAAGTCAACAAAATTTGTATTTATAAAAAGCTTGGCAATAGTTGCAGATGAGTGGAATAAAGCCTCAAACAGCGCTAATAAGACGATAACTTCGGGAATCTCTGAAAAAGAGGTTGACCTTAAACATGAGTTGGTTTTGTTGGGTGTGACTTGGACTCGCCTATCAACAATGTTAGGCAAAACGACACATGTGTAACTAGTGGGACAGTTTTTGTGGGAACGTTTCGCTCTTCAGGAACTCGTCAAGCCCATATAAACAATTCTGGACACAGTTGGTATATACAATTAACCTCACTTTCTACCTATATTTACCCACTTTGTCCCTGTTATACCTACTGCAGTGCTCCACTATTCTTATGGTCTTCTCATTATCCTTGCCTTTCATGTGCAGAAAACTCATCTCTAGATGATATGGACAGCAGTGAATGAGTAGACTCCTCCAGAAGTGAGTATCAACATGGGCCAGTAAGCCTTCTGCAGTGTTTCTTGATTCTTATGCACACACAACCCGCACATATAAAAAGAGAGGAGCTTACGACGACGTTTCGGTCCAACTTGGACCATTTACAAAGTCACACTAACACACAGAACAAGGGGAAGGGGTATATATAGGCAGGCAGACAGGGGAGGGCACAAGAGAGTGTGGTAATAATGGAGGTAGTAGTAGAAGTGGTAGTAGAAGTAGTAGTGGAGTCAGTCATAGTCTAGGAAAGGAGCACTGCAATGAAGCTGGCGGCCCGTGTGGGTAGGACAAGAACACAGAGATGAAAAGGCGAATAAAATAAAGAAGGACAAAATTAAGGCAAAAGAAAAGAAAAGAAAACCCATAGGAGAAAAAGGAGAAGGTGCGGGTTGTGTGTGTATTGTTCCAGTCACGGTATTGTGCCTTTTTTGTTATTTATTGATTCTTATGTTCTAACAATTATGTGCCGGAGTTGAAGGGCATTCAGTTCCAAACTTCAGAACACCCGTGACTTAACCTGATTCTTTTTTCTCCTTCTCCCTCTTCCCCTTCCTTTTTTTCTCTTTCTTCCTTCTGTTTTCGTTCTTTTTGCCTTGGATGTTTGGTTCTTTTTATTCCCTCCCCTTCCTGTGTTTTTGTTCCTACCCTTTGTGGGCCCCTAGCTCTCCTGCAGTGCTCCACTTTCTTGGTCTGTGACTGACTCCACTATTACTACAACCACTATATCAGCTTCCTGTCCTACTACCTCTCTTGTCCCGTCCCTGTCTACTGGCCTATAAATACTGCCCCCCTCCACATCCAGCGATCTCGCCTGGGCATCATCGATCTCGCCTGGGCATCATCGATCTCGCCTCTCTAATTACCCCGTGTTGGGAGTGACTTTTCCTTTAGAGTGGTGCTGCTGGACCATCGTCTTCATCTTCACCATCAGGATTGGTGCGTCGGTGGCTGCCTACCCAAGGGCAGGAAGCCTCCCTCTGCACTCCTGTTGCTGCCTGAAGTCCCCAAGCCATACAGCCAGGGGTGCCTCTCCTCGCCGCTCACTGCCAGTGTTGCCTCTCCTCGCCGCTCACTGCCAGTGTTGGCTCTCCTCGCCGCTCACTGCCAGTGTTGCCTCTCCTCGCCGCTCACTGCCAGTGTTGGCTCTCCTCGCCGCTCACTGCCAGTGTTGCCTCTCCTCGCCGCTCACTGCCAGTGTTGGCTCTCCCTCGCCGCTCACTGCCAGTGTTGCCTCTCCTCGCCGCTCACTGCCAGTGTTGGCTCTCCTCGCCGCTCACTGCCAGTGTTGCCTCTCCTCGCCGCTCACTGCCAGTGTTGGCTCTCCTCGCCGCTCACTGCCAGTGTTGCCTCTCCTCGCCGCTCACTGCCAGTGTTGGCTCTCCTCGCCGCTCACTGCCAGTGTTGCCTCTCCTCGCCGCTCACTGCCAGTGTTGGCTCTCCTCGCCGCTCAGGACATACAGTGCCCCATCAAGCTACAGTTCACCTCCTCAGTGTCCTGCGCCTCCAGTGACAGACTACAAGAAAACTTTAAAGAAATAGCCAGGCAAGTATGTTTGTCTACTACTTCACACGTACTTGCCTCACAGATTTGGCCATTTGTCACCGCCACAACTGTTTATTCATCTTTATGCAACTAGATGATATATTCGATGTCTTCCACCTTCCTCCCCCTTCCCACTCCCCTCTACTGCCCACTCCTGCCTCTAAGGCCTATCCTACCTCTACCTCTTCCAAACACAATTCTTTCTCGCTAAACCTCAAATACTCGAATTCTGATGCCACTTTCTGCACTGAAAATTTATTATACCAGATCACGGACGCACCTCAACATAATGTC
>WNWK01019072.1:0-38586 GCA_009830355.1 Cherax destructor | reverse complement strand
AAAACCCAGCCTCTGCTTTTAAGTCAGCTCACTTCAGCACTCGTTGCAGGCATTTCAAAAGGGAGATCACCCCATGAAACTGCCTTTTTTCACATATTATTCCCCCCCGAAACAGTATCTCCTGCTAACTGTTTCTCGTTGATCCACACCAACAACAACCTTTCCACATTTTCCAGCACTTGTGGTCTCTGTTTTGTGATCACAGATGCACCTTTTGCAACAACAGCTTCCTTGATTTTACTTGAATATTTCTTATCCACAATGGTAGCGATGGTAGAATAGGGTTTACCATACAGCCTGGCTAGCTCACTGATACGCACTCCACTTTCATATTTTTCTATTATCTCCTTCTTCACTTCTATCGTACATATATTTCTGTTCCTCTTTGCCACAGGCTTAGCACTAGGATCTTTCCTTGGACCCATGGTAGCTTATTTAGCAGTTGCAAGCACTAAAAACAGCAGTGGAATAATGACAATATACTGGTATGAATGCGTGGGTGTGGGTGGGTGGTCGCTCCGCTTGTAAACAATAGCACTGACGCTCCCTGGAGTGCGCGCTCAGCTGGGCGCCAAGCGGACAGGTCCGGCACGAATGTCGGTAAACGAGCAAACATCGTAAGCCACAAACAAATTTCTTACGTTATAAATATCGGTTACCGAAAATAACGTAAGATGATAACATCGTAAGCGGGTTCCACTGTATATAAAAAATCAGTGGTACTCGATTCGATAGGTCCCAAACTCACCTTTTATGTAAGTTTATTTTTAAATGCTTTTGTAAGTGTAATTTTGGGGTCTAAAAGGACTAGTCTATTTTACACATTTCTTATGGAGATAATTCGTTTGGTAATGGCACTTGAACAGCATTCTGGAATGAAAAAATATCGTAAATCGGGGTACCACTGTATATATATGGTACTTTATATTCACGATCGTTATCCTTCAAATTTTTCGTGTAATTCAAAACATTCAAAAATAACATAAGTAGTGGGTACCATTATATATATACAGTGGTACCTCGACTTCGATATTTTTCATTCCAGAATACTGTTAAAGTGCCATTACCAAAGAATTTATCCCTTAAGGAATGATGTAAAATAGACTAGTCCTTTTAGACCCCCAAAATTACACTTACAAAAGCATTTAAAAAATAAACTTACATAAAAGGGTGAGTTTGGGAACCATCGTAAGTCGGGGTACCACTGTATATATATATATATATATATATATATATATATGTATATACAGTGGACCCCGAGTTTCGTAAAACTTCACTCCTGAAGTCTGCTCAAGTGCCATTACCGAACAATTTACCCCTTAAGAAAAATGTCACGTAGGTTAGTCTATTTCAGACCCCAAAATACTTTTCCACAAGCACTTACAATATTATACTTACATAAATGTACGATTTCCCGGGTTTACGAAACTCGGGGTTCACTGTACGTATATATATATTTTATATATTTTATATATATGTATATATATATATATATATATATATATATATATATATATATATATATATATATATATATATACATGGTACTCGACTTACGATATTTTTCATTCAGAATGCTTCAAGTCCTCAACTTATCTCCTGAAAGTTGTAAATAGACTGTTTTAGACCAAATTATTAAAGCATTTAAATAAACTTAATAAAAGGTGAGTTTGGACCATAACGGGTACATATATATATCAGTGGTACCTCGATTGATGGTCCCAAACTCACCCTTATGAGTTTATTTAATCTGTTGTCATTGGGTCAAGCAGTCTATTTTACAACATTTCTTAAGGAGATAAATTCGTTTGGTAATGGCACTTGAACAGCATTCTGGAATGAAAAAATATTGTAAGTCGAGGTACCACTGTATTATATATATATATATATATATAATATTTAATTTTTTTTATTTATGAAATGTTAGTATGTTACGTATATCGCGTCATTAATTATTTCGTGTATAAATTATTTTGGGAGTTAATAGCAAAAAAAAATTAATTATTTTGGGAAGTGCGGCATGACTCTGGGCCAGTCAAGGGTTAATATCGACTGGCCAATCAATGAACGTAAATGACGCGCTAGCCACATATCTACTGCTGGCAGAGTAAGGTTTGGTAAAGATTCTTACATTTGCACAACATAAAAACCATATCCATGACCAAAACTAACCCAATATTGGACATCTTAAGGAATAAATTAGGGCCAGACTTGTAAGAACTGATCTCCATAATTGCCAATGAATGTAATAGGCGTTTAGTGGTATAGTATGTTCTTAGGACTTAAGGCTACTTTAGGATAATTTATTCTTTCAAGGGGTGTGCCATATTTAAGCATTTTTGTAGCTGTGTGAATAATCTTCAGTGTGACCTGCTTTAAAGACCTATGAAATGTTGAATAAGGTAACCTGTCAGGTTACTTGACAGGTTACTGAACATTGATGTGCTCAAACTTGTGTTAATAAAGTATACATGTTATTGCTGTTTTCATTTGGTATATTCATATTCTTATGTTGACTGTATGATAGTCATTGTAATAATGAATATTTTCAGTGCCTGTACTTGTGTTCAAATATCATGTTATCAATTAAAATATATTCAAGTGTTTCCTCTTATTTTCCCTTGGTGCTTTCTTAAACAGTTATACCCTAACTTATATTTGATCATTTGAATGAGAACTTTTTATATGATACTAAATACTGTATCCCTAAAATAACTGAAAACAAAGTAACTATCTAGTTCTGTATCTTAAGTTGCAATAAATCAGTGACACTCCCTTGTAGGCCTTTTGTACAGTGATTGTAAATCTAAAGGAGAGATGCTTAATTCTTATGTGATCAGTATTTTGTTATTTTAATGGTAGCTCCTTCCTGCTTCTTGGTACAGTATTGATATTGCAACTGATACTTGTCTGTTATGTACATGAGTCATTTGATTGGCTGAAATTAAATTAAGGTGGGAATTATGAAAACCAGTAACCATAAGTAAGTTTATTTAGGTACAGGTACACTTAGTTACACAAATAATCATAACTCACGAAATCAGTGACTTGTGATGACTAATATGTAATGTAAGAATTAATGAAAGTGTTTGTCAAAACTTTGCTATTAAATATAATGGATGAGGCAATGGTGTTTAATATTGTGCAATATTTCTGTATAATTGTACTAAAACATTCTAATGCAGCAATTTTTTAAGACCTCTGAATGCTAATTTCTGCCTGTGTTGACTATCTTTGTACAGACTCATCATGGAAGCCAACTTACTGCGCCTGGCAACATACATGTGCCCTTCGATCCCTGTTGAATACTATGAATTTATAGCAGAGTATTTGGAAAGAGAGCTAAAGTTGCAAACTACTCTTTTATATAATTCACGTAAATGTGGGCCAGATATCAGTCGAGGAGATCACCAACATATTGATCTAGGTATGACAAAGATTTCTGTAATGTACGTAATGTTATTTATGTTTGGATACTATAGTAAATAAAAAAAATCAAGCTGTTATAGTCTATTAAACAATGTTAATATTTCATACCTTTGTCTCCAACTGGTTTTACATGTGTACAATATTTTGATACATGTACTACAGTGATATATATACTATAATCTATAAAAATAGAAATTTACAAAAATGGTAGAGTATCCAAACATCCCCCCATCTGAAATCATAAAGTACCCCATTTTTTTTTTTAGATGTCTCTTTGTTCAATTGACAATGAATCATATGAAAGGATGGTGCAGTAAAATAATCCAGGTCAATGGCTATGTAAAACTAAAAATTTAAAACATATTTTTAATAATTTTGTTAAAATACTTTTTTCAATTTATTTTTGGTTTAGCTAAATATTTTTTTTTTTACATATAGTATGTAGCCTATTTTCTCTTTCTAGCCTTTGTCTCTACACGTACTTATCTCCAAAATTTTAAGTGTGGCACAACCCAGTTCCACTTACTGCCAGTAGGAGCTGTAACAAAGCATCCAGTCAAGGGTGATGTTCTTGGCTACTACGCGGACATTGTTGTACACAAGGATGTTGAGTGAGTATTAAAGTTAATATCCTTGTGCATTTACAGGTTAATGTAGATTATAGATGCAAATGTATTATGACACAGTACAAATCAGTTAAATATTTTAAATTATTATGACCTAAAAAATTACTGTTTGCAAATTAATTTACTTTGTAGTACAGATTTGCTCAGAGAATTAGGATTCATGTCAGAGAAAATATAGTGGAGTACTGTATGTATATCATTCATTACTATTCCTATCTTAAATGTCTTCTACCTTCTGAAAATAATTTTTAAGGGGGTTGCCATATGTATATGTACTTATAGTACAAAGGGCAACCCCTTATACTCTTGGCATAGTACCTAAAGCATGTTTGAGCATATCTGTAATAGTAAAGGCTTTGAGGTATATTTATTTATTTTTATTTTTTATTAACACATCGGCCGATTCCCACCAAGGCAGGGTGGCCCGAAAAAGAAAATCTTTCATCATCATTCACTCCATCAATGTCTTGCCAGAGGGGTGCTTTACACTACAGTTATAAAACTGCAACATTAACACCCCTCCTTCAGAGTGCAGACACTGTACTTCCCATCTCCAGGACTCAAGTCCGGCCTGCCGGTTTCCCTGAATCCCTTCATAAATGTTACTTTGCTCACACTCCAACAGCACGTCAAGTATTAAAAACCATTTGTCTCCATTCACTCCTATCAAATACGCTCACACTTGCTTGCTGGAAGTCCAAGCCCCTCGCACACAAAACTTCCTTTACCCCTCCCTCCAACCTTTCCTAGGCCGACCCCTACCCGCCTTCCCTCCTCTACAGATTTATACACTCTCGATTCTGTCTCGCTCCATTCTCTCTACATGTCCGAACCACCTCAACAACCCCTCCTCAGCTCTCTGGATAATAGTTTTGGTAATCCCGCACCTCCTCCTAATTTCCAAACTCCGAATTCTCTGCATTATATTCACACCACACATTGACCTCAGACATGACATCTCCACTGCCTCCAGCCTTCTCCTCTTTGCAACATTCATCACCCATGCTTCACACCCATATAAGAGTGTTGGTATAACTATACTCTCATACATTCCCTTCTTTACTTCCATGGACAAAGTTCTTTGTCTCCACAGACTCCGAAGTGCTCCACTCACCCTTTTTCCCTCATCAATTCTATGATTCACCTCATCCTTCATAGACCCATCTGCTGACATGTCCACTCCCAAATATCTGAATACATTCACCTCCTCCATACTCTCTCCCTCCAATCTGATATCCAATCTTTCATCACCTAATCTTTTTGTTATCCTCATCACCTTACTCTTTCCTATATTCACTTTCAATTTTCTTCTTTTACACACCCTACCAAATTCATCCACCAACCTCTGCAACTTCTCTTCAGAATCTCCCAAAAGCACAGTGTCATCAGCAAAAAGCAACTGTGACAACTCCCACTTTGTATTTAATTCTTTATCTTTTAACCCCACACCTCTTGCCAAGACCCTCGCATTGACTTCTCTTACAACCCCAACTATAAATATATTGAACAACCACGGTGACATCACACATCTAAGGCCCACTTTTACTGGGAAATAGTCCCCTTCCCTCCTACACACTCTAACTTGAGCCTCACTATCCTCATAAAAACTCTTCACTGCTTTCAGTAACCTACCTCCTAGTCCATACACCTGCAACATCTGCCACATTGCCCCCCTATCCACCCTATCATACGCCTTTTCCAAATCCATAAATGCCACAAAAACCTCTTTACCCTTATCCAAATACTGTTCACCTATATGTTTCACTGTAAACACTTGGTCTACACACCCCTACCTTTCCTAAAGCCCCTTGTTCATCTGCTATCCTGCTTTCTGTCTTACTCTTAATTCTTTCAATAATAACTCTACCATACACTTTACCAGGTACACTCAACAGACTTATTCCCCTATAATTTTTGCACTCTCTTTTGTCCCCTTTGCCTTTATAGAAAGGAACAATACACGCTCTCTGCCAATCCCTAGGTACCTTACCCTCTTCCATACATTTATTAAATAATAGCACTAACCTCTCCAAAACTATATCCCCACCTGCTTTTAACATTTCTATCTTTATCCCATCAATCCCAGCTGCCTTACCCCCTTTCATTCTACCCACTGCCTCACGAACTTCCCCCACACTTACAACTGGCTCTTCCACACTCCTACAAGATGTTATTCCTCCTTGCCCTATACACGAAATCACAGCTTCCCTGTCTTCATCAACATTTAACAACTCATCAAAATAACCCCTCCATCTTCCCGATACCTCTAACTCTCCATTTAATAACTCTCCTCTCCTATTTTTAACTGTCAAATCCATTTGTTCCCTAGGCTTCCTCAACTTATTAATCTCACTCCAAAACTTTTTCTTATTTTCAACAAAATTTGTTGATAACATCTCACCCACTCTCTCATTTGCTCTCTTTTTACATTGCTTCACCACTCTCTTAACCTCTCTTTTTCTCTCCATATATTCTTCCCTCCTTGCATCACTTCTACTTTGTAAAATCTCTCATATGCTAACTTTTTCTCCCTTACTACTCTCTTTACACCATCATTCCACCAATCGCTCTTCTTTCCTCCCGCACCCACTCGCCTGTAACCACAAACTTCTGCTGAACACTCTAACACTACATTTTTAAATCTACCCCATACATCTTCGACCCCATTGCCTACACTCTCACTAGCCCATCTATCCTCCAGTAGTTGTTTATATCTTACCCTAACTGCCTCCTCTTTTAGTTTATAAACCTTCACCTCTCTCTTACTTACTTCTTCTGTTTTCCTTGTATCCCATCTACCTTTTACTCCCACTGTAGCTATAACTAAAAAGTTATCTGATATATCTGTGGCCCCTCTATAAACATGTACATCCTGAAGTCTACTCAACAGTCTTTTATCTACCAATACATAGTCCAACAAACTACTGTCATTACGCCCTACATCATATCTTGTATACTTATTTATTCTCTTTTTCTTAAAATATGTACAGTGGTACCTCGACTTACGATATTTTTTCATTCCAGAATGCTGTTCAAGTGTCATTACCAAACGAATTTATCTCCTTAAGAAATGTTGTAAAATAGACTAGTCCTTTTAGACCCCCAAAATTACACTTACAAAAGCATTTAAAAAAATAAACTTACATACAAGGGTGAGTTTGGGGACCATCGTAAGTCGAGGTACCACTGTATTACCTATAACTAAACCCCTTTCTATACAAAGTTCAATCAAAGGGCTCCCATTATCATTTACACCTGGCACCCCAAACTTACCTACCACACCCTCTCTACATGTTTCTCCTACTTTAGCATTTAGATCCCCTACCACAATTACTCTCTCACTTGGTTCAAAAGTTCCTATACATTCGCTTAACATCTCCCAAAATCTCTCTCTCTCCTCTACACTCCTCTCTTCTCCAGGTGCATACACACTTATTATGACCCACTTTTCGCATCCAACCCTTATTTTAATCCACATAATCCTTGAATTTACACATTTATATTCCCTCTTCTCCTTCCATAACTGATCCCTCAACATTATTGCTACCCCTTCCTTAGCTCTAACTCTCTCAGATACTCCTGACTTAATCCCATTTATTTCTACCCACTGAAACTCGCCTACCCCCTTCAGCTTTGTTTCGCTTAGGGCCAGGACATCCAACTTCTTTTCATTCATAACATCAGCAATCATCTCTTTCTTATCATCCGCACTACATCCAAGCACATTCAAACAACCCAGTTTTATAAAGTTTTTCTTCTCTTTTTTAGTAAATGTGTACAGGAGAAGGGGTTACTAGCCCATTGCTCCTGGCATTTTAGTCGCCTCATACAACACGCATGGCTTACGGAGGAAAGATTCTTTTCCACTTCCCCATGGACAATAGAGAAAATAAAAAGAACAAGAGCTATTAAGAAAAAGAAGAAAAACCTAGATGTGTGTATGTATATATGTATATGCATGTGCATGCCTGTGTAGTGTGACCTAAAGTGTAAGTAGAAGTAGCTAGATATACCTGTTATCCAGCGTGTTTATGAGACAGAAAAAAGACACCAGCAATCCTACCATCGTGTAAAACAGTTTCAGGTTTCTGTTTCACAGTCACCTGGCAGGACGGTAGTACCTCCCTGGGTGGTTGCTGTCTACCAACCTACTACTGAGGTATACTTGAACTAAAAACAATTTTTTGCTCTGATAGTGCAGGTTTTGGTAGATTTGAAAAGAGGGTAAAGCAGCAGTAATATAAATGTCTGTTATGATAGTTTGCATTTTTGGCATATGTGATTAATGTTCATATCTCAGACAAAGGGGAAAGTATCTAAGGATTATTGAAGAGCCTGTATATTTCCTTGTATAAGGGGGAAAAAGGGACAAATGTGTGAGAATTGTGGAGGAATACATCTGTGAGTATATTAAGGTGTTTGCTAGAATTATCAATTGTTAGGGGAAAGAGGGAAAATAAAATTGTAGAGGAATGAGGAGGATTGTTTGTTTACATTTCCAAAGATTGTAGCACACACCACCATTTCTTTATTCCATTCTACCACTGAAAAACTTCATAGTGCTGTATTCTTTTGTGACTGTTACTTATATTACAACTGTAGCCTCTTGATCTTGTTGATGGGGATAGATTAAATATATTTGAAGGGTGGTAATTCAAAGACTATTTTTAGCAGGGAAAATTCATTTCACCCCACAGTGGATGACACTCTCACCCTGGAATAAATATTAAGCAAGTTTATTCAGGTATACACAAATAGTTACATAGATTATCATACATAGCACCATATGTGTAGAGAACCTAGGATAACCCAAAAAGAGTCAGTGACTTATTTCCATTGGGGTCCTTGTGATAAGTATTATTAATATTTAAAAGTTAAAAACAGGTAAGTATCTTAACTCCTAGGTAGTAGGTTGGTAGACAGCAACCGCCCAGGGAGGTACTACCGTCCTGCCAAGTGAGTGTAAAACGAAAGCCTGTAATTGTTTTACATGATGGTAGGATTGCTGGTGTCTTTTTTCTGTCTCATAAACATGCAAGATTTCAGGTACATCTTGCTACTTCTACTTACACTTAGGTCACACTACACATTCATGTACAAGCATATATATACACACCCCTCTGGGTTTTCTTCTATTTTCTTACTAGTTCTTGGTCTTATTTCCTCTTATCTCCATGGGGAAGTGGAACAGAATTCTTCCTCCGTAAGCCTTGCGTGTCGTAAGAGGCGCCTAAAATGCCTGGAGCAAGGGGCTAGTAACCCCTTCTCCTGAATAAATTACTAAATGTAAAAGGAGAAACTTTCGTTTTTTCTTTTGGGCCACCCTGCCTCGGTGGGAAACGTCTGACGTGTTGAAAGGAAAGGAAAGAAGTATCTTAACTATGTAAAAGCAGTTACAGTAAAAGAAGATATAATAGGGAAGAGGTAAAATTAGTTATTTTCATCGACATTAAAGATAGGACCAGATTATAGTGTATATATGTTAGATGTACGTGTCGTAAGAGGCGCCTAAAATGCCTGGAGCAAGGGGCTAGTAACCCCTTCTCCTGAATAAACTACTAAATGTAAAAGGAGAAACTTTCGTTTTTCCTTTTGGGCCACCCTGCCTCGGTGGGAAACGGCTGACGTGTTGAAAAGAAAGAAAGAATATGTTAGATGTACAAGAAATCACTCTCCTCCCTTTCTGTAGCTTTATTCATAAGGTACATTTTGGCTCTCTTCTTGAACCAGCTCATGCTATGACAGGCTTTGACATGTGCAGGCAGTCTATTCCACTCTTTTATTGCTGTACAGAAAAATGTATTTGAAGCCTGACCACCGAATCTAGGTAGTACTGTACTTCAAAGTTGTTCTACCTTCTCCTAGTTCTGTAATTGCTTTGGTTCCCAGCCTTAACAAAATTGGCACTGGTTGTGAGCAATTTTATAAACATAATTTAACTTTAGCTGTTTTACTCTTGTCTTCAACATTCAGTATATCCAGTTGTAATTCATTCTGGCCTGGTGGCCTGGTGGCTTGAGCTCTCGCTTCACACACGGAGGGCCCGGGTTCGATTCCCGGCGGGTGGAAACATTTTGACGTGTTTCCTTACACCTGTTGTCATGTTCACCTAGCAGCAAATAGGTACCTGGGTGTTAGTCGACTGGTGTGGGTCGCATCCTGGGGGACAAGATTAAGGACCCCAATGGAAATAAGACAGACAGTCCTCGATGACGCACTGACTTTCTTGGGTTATCCTGGGTGGCTAACCCTCCGGGGTTAAAAATCCGAAGAAATCTTATCTTATCTTATCTTATATGTACAAGGCTTTGAAATTACCACTTGTTTCCCTAAATATTGTTTATTCACAATTTAAAAAAAATTGCTTGGAGAAATTTATTTGAAAAATTTGATAAATTAGCAATGTGCTGCTACTCTGATAGTTACATAATGGAAACAAAAGCTCATTATGTTTCCCTGTCATATTCCAAACAAATTATGTAAAGTAGTTATGCACTGGTGTAATCAATTGATTACACAAGTGCAATAACTACTGTACTTGCATGCTTCTAGTATTTACATTGAGGATGTAAATACTATAAGCATGCAAAATAAAAAAAAAATAAAAAAACTGGTTTTTATCACTTTCAGAGAAAGAATGAAGGAGTTCTTGGACATGAGGGGATGTAAATTTGTGTATTCACACGAAGATTCTCTTAGTAATAAACTCCTGCTACGTGCATTAAAGCAGATGGGAGAAGATGCTTCTTTCTTCTCTGATATACAAGGTAAGATTTTTGCCTTGCATCACATTAAGCTGCAGGTACTTCAGTTTTAGTAGTCTATACAAAACCTTATTCTAATATCTTCGAGTAAATATGTAATTCTTTAGATTAGTAACCCACGTTAACTCAGTAAAGTCGAGTATTATGGCATATTTTCATTGGGGTCCTTCCCTAGGATGCAACCAACAAGTCTTAACTCATAGGTGCCTCTTTATTGGTTGGTCAACATAAACGTCAGATTTATTCCTCTCACTATTCAAAGATTTGAATCTGCCTAATGTATAAAGTATCTGCATAATATACTGTGCATATTATATATACAGCCTCTCCTCACTTAGCTACGTACTCGTTTACCGACGCCTCGGACTTACAACGGGGTCTCTGACCTGTATTCATACCTAAATAATGTATATTAGAGCTGATTTCCTCTATTCAAAAATATACCAGAAATGTTATAAATGGTGCAAAGGTGGCATTAAAACAATATCAAAAATGGTTGGCACAAACTCACTACCATTATAGCATGCTCCTTACTTAGCAACGAATTCATTTAATGACATGGTCTTAGGAATGGAACTCCGTTGTTAACCCTTTGGGGGTCGACAGGCCTTCTCAGAAACCTGTTCCTGGGGTCGAAATTTTTTTGGAAAAAAAAAAAATTCATATGGAATGATAGAGAATATTTTTCCGATCATAACGCCACCAAAATTATGATATTTGATTGAAAACTAACGGAATTATGCTTTCGCGAAGTTAGCGGTATTGATGACATTTACGCATCGGCGATTTCGCCCACTTTGAGCTCTATTTTCGGCAAATTCCAATGTTTCAGTCTACTAAAATTATAGCTATTTCGCTAGAACTCCATTTCTTCTATCGATTGAGTACAAGAAACCGCCTATTTACCAATTTCAACTACCCAAAATAGTGGTCAGAAAATGGCAATTTGGCCAATTTCACACAAATTTCAAACAATGCCAATTTCAAAATAGGGTTCAGAATAAACAAGGCAGACATTCCTGGCACTAAAATAACATCTTTTCTGTTCATTAGTCACATCTCCAGGCCCCTCTTACATTACTTTTGCTTTTCATTTTGAATTTTTATTCTCACAAAAAATAGAAGATTTACTGTTATGTATACAACTGCATCATTGTATAAATGGTATAAATAATATCAGAGCACTTGTGCATGAATATTAGACTCGCCAGTTGGTGTATATTGGACGCATTGTGTGATTTGTTTACTCTTGAACATCGTCAAAAATCAAACATTTTCGCTACTTTGAGCTCAATTTCAAGGTACTTGTCATTGTCAAACCAATCAAAATCATCTCTATTTCTGTAATATATCTTCCATTCTATCAAATGAGACCAAGAAAACGATAATACATCAATAAATACCATACGAAAATAGACTGCAAAGTCGCTGTTTTAAACAAAAAAAACGGTCAGAGTTTTTTTTCTCTCATTATGCAGTGTGTGGTGCAGGATTTTTTTTATACTGCGCACACTGACCACATAGACCCATTCTTTCATATGTAGGGCTACCAGCCGTTTCCCACTTAATTTGAGGCTGCTAGAATTTACGCGTACTAGTACGGCACCAACCCCTGCTCGTAAAACGTACTAGTACGGCACCGACCCCCAAAGGGTTAAGTGAGGAGAGGCTGTACAGAAAATTTGATGTGAATATTAACTCTGAGTTAAGACAAATTGTTGGAGAGTTTCAACAGGTCACATAAGCATAACATAAATAAATCCGATATTCCATATGCACGAGTAAACCTGAGTAAAAGCTGCATGCATATCAAAGGACTTAAAATTTGGAACAACTTACCTGGAGGATAAAATTCTTTATCTCCCAATAGCTTAATGAAATATTAAATATCTGTATATAACTGTCATAAACATTTAATATGTCAAGTGTATCTTATACCACTAATTTGTTAATTTGCTACCTCACCATTTTAAATTTAACCACCTTGTGTACTGAAATAATTCATGTTGAATTGTCACACAAAACTAAAATTACATGTTATATTCCTCATCTAAATACTATTCCTGTATGGGTATATAAGTACAGTGGACCCCGAGTTTCGGTCACCTCGGAAATCGAACAATTATGTAAGTGTAATATTGTAAGTGCTTTTGTAAGTGTATTTTTTGGGGACTAACCTACTTAACATTATTCCTTAAGGGAGTAAATTCGTTCGGTAATGGCACTTGAGCAGCCTTCTGGAATGAATTATGACTGAAACTCGGGGGTCCACTGTAATTTGTATGTACCATACTAGTTTTGGTCTGTCTGAAATTCTTCACATAAAGGATTTTCCCTTAGAATGTAGATTAAGATATAATATCAGAGATAAAACAACACCCTGTAATTTGGAACTAAAATTTGATTTGGTAGGATAGATGCATGGGTCTGCAGGGTGCACGTAGTAATAACCTAGCAAATCAGGCAGGAATTCGGGCCATAAGCTATGCTGAGGTTGCAGAAAAACTTAAAACAATTATTTAGATGCAACTTCTAATGGCTTCTTGTTCTCGATTCATCCCAGGTTAAAAAAAAAAAAGATCAATGTCTAATTATTATTATAATCATAAGCACTAAACCCACAAGGGTCATACAGCAATCCATGTCCAAGAGTTATATATCCAGAATATTTTGTATGCAATGCTTCCATTCCCTCTTGTTCTTTCAGTTGGGAACTTTTTTATTGTAGAGCTCATTCCTTCAACTTGGATGCCATTCTGGATGTGCTCTTTACTTTTTTCAGTGTTTATTAGTACTGTATACTTGAGAACAGGTCACCTGTATGAGGTAATGTTCTTAAGAAGTGTTTGCAACCTTAGCATGGACTACTGATGGCATTTCTGTTTGTGCATAGGATGGGTATGGAGTGCATAATTAAACTTTTAACCTACTTCAGGGGACAGGTTTGGGGTAATGGTTTTCCTTTCCTCACCACTCCCTCCTCTCCTTATCCCATTACCATTTGCAGGACCATTTTAATATTCTGCTTAGGTCTTCCTGTAGCTGCTACCTTTCTTTCATTTATGTATGCTTTTTTTTATCCACAATATGAATGGAGGGAGGGGGTAAAGGAGGGTTTTGTGTGCAAGAGGCTTGGACTTCCAGCAAGCGTGCATGAGCGTGTTAGGAGTGAATGGAGACAAATAGTTTTTGGGACCTGACAAACTGTTGGAGTGTGAGCAGGGTAATATTTTGTGAAGGGATACAGGAAAACCAGTTAGCCAGACTTGAGTCCTGGAAATGGGAAGTACAGTGCCTGCACTTTAAAAGAGGGGTTTGGGATATTGGCAGTTTGGAGGGCCATCTAAACTGTCGTATCTAATCGCATCTGCAAAGACAGTGATTACGTATGAGTGATGGTGAAAGTGTTGAATGATGAAAGTTTTTTCTTTCTTTTTGGGTTTTTCTTCCTTTTTGGGTCACCTGCCGGTGGGAAACGGCCGATGAATTAAAAAAATGAACGAGTTTCTTTCTGTTGTCAAATATATGTACTAGGAACAATTTGGGGTTCAAAATTAATTATTTTGTTACTGTTACACTCTCATCCTAATGCTTCTTCACCTACTTTAACTTTAATTCTTTGTTTGAATACTGTGTACACTTGTTCTTTTTAATTAGTATTTACCTGGTAGTATGTTGGCTTCCTTTCAAATTACTAGTAGCATTTATTATAGCAGTCTCATCTACCCATTCCACTACAGTAAATTTACCAAGAATTTTGATAAGTGGTGTTGGGACATAGTCATGCCCTGTATTTGCATGTTCTGAAAATTATAATCAGTTACTATTTCAGGAGTGTTATTTTTTTCAAGGGGGTAGCACTAAATCAGTAGGGGTCTTATAGTGCCTGAATGGGAGGCCACAGGTTTGATTCAAGGAAGGGGAGGATAAGCCCCATTCCCTGGATCAAAAACTCTTAAGAATCAAGGCACCTTCCCTGAAAGGTCCAGAAGTTTGACCTCAATTTTTATTGGTTGGTTTTATCATTTCTGCAGTCTCTGGGAGCCACCAACGTTCCATCGAGATGGTAGTATCAAAAAAGTCTGAAGCAACTGCAGTGGATTCTTTGTCACTAGCCAACTACCTTTCTCGCCATTACTACCATGAGCCAGAGCTGTGTCTTGAATTGTCATGGGGTCCACTTCCACCCCATCCCATATTAGTAAACTCGAAACTTCCAGGTCAGGCTGATTTTATCACTGTCAGTGCCTACATCAGATTCTATTTTCTAGATATTCTAATCAACTTCTGTTTTGTAAATAATATTCTAGTGTATGGTTACTATGTCAACTAAAGAAAAATTTAATGACTCTTGATAAGTAGCTCTTGGATAACTAGGAAAGATTAACATACGTACATTGAAAAGATGAATTAGTGCACTAGGAAGGGTGGAGGCTTGATCCTCTATCCATTAATTGCTACCCATTTTGACCTGCCAGGCTGTTAGTAATTCCTACAATGAATTTTGGAAAGAAAATGCCTGGTGCATTTCAAGCTTATTAAAATAAATAAGAGATGAAAGGGAGCAACCGTAAGACAGTAGTAAGAGTGAATTGATCGTAAAAGTACCAAGTTGGCAATGATAACATTAAATTGATATCAGGATGTTTAGTATTGAAAAAACAAATAGTTCTAATACAGTAGGACCCCTGTATCCACGGGTATATGTTCCAAGGACCTGCTGTGGATACTGAAACCATGGATAGTAGCAAACCCTATATGTCCTATACATACGTATTATAAACATTAATTGATAAATTATGCATAATAAGTGAAGAATTGTCACTTTTTCATTGATGGGAAGCACTTCACGGCTTCTCTTATGCTTTGAAGAACTGCCAGCTTCTCTACTTTTGCACTTTGGAGTCATTATTATGCAAAATTAAGAGGTATTTTTGGGCCACAGTAAACTGTAGATAACTGAAATCGCGGATACGGAATCAGTGGATACAGGGGTTCTACTGTACTTTTTAACTTAAACAATCTATGCTTTTTTGTCATTTTATTATAAGCATCCCTTTCATGCATCCCTGAGTGGCCCATATGAGATTAATGCTTTGTAAATAGTGCCATGATCGTCTAAAATTAATTAAATGGAAAGTATACTAAGCTACAGCTGTAATAATGAACAACTCAATCAGGTTTAGCATTTGTATTTAATAATGTGCAGCAGCAGCAAGAAAACTTAAATTTAATCAATGACTTAATAAAGGCTAAGAAGCTGATTACCTATGTATGACTAAGTATTTGCACTGTTAAAGGAACATACTTTTCTTAAATTAATGTTTTTGACTGCATACAATTATTATATTCAAGAGGGAGTACTAAATCTGCAGAGTCCTTGTATCACTTGGGAAATTAGAGGCAATCAGGTTTGATTCAAAGATCATAGCTCCTATTCGTTGAATCAAGAGCCCTTTAGTATAAAGGCACCCTCTTGAAGGATCTTTACATAAAATTTTCAATTCTCCCATTGTTTACTATTGATTATATATTTATGGGGACATGCTAGCCATATTACTTTGCCATTTTTGTTTTCTCTAGCACTGTCTGTAAGTAACTTTAATGCCTTTTAAATGCAAGAGGGTTATTAAGTCACTTTTATATACAATGACTAGAATCTTATTTTGCTTCATGATAAATGTGCCATAATGTAAACATTAAATACTTGTCTTATATTTCAGCTGCCTTGAAAATCAAACTTGAAGAGGCCTTATTGTCAATGCACAAACTTCCAGAGTGGATGAAGATTTTAAATTCATTCAACATTTCAGGCTTCCGCAAGACTTCTTTTGGCAATTACATTGAAGCTGCAGAACTCCTTGAGTTCACAGAATCACTTTCCTTTGGCATAACCTATTATTGATATTTGAAGTGTACTGTATTATAGTTCAAGGTTTATATATAGAAATTTCCAAATATATTTTCATAATCTCTCAAGTATTATGCAATCCTCAAGACAGAAGCTAAAAAAAAAAAAAAAAAAAAATGGCAATTGCCAATATGCTCGGGAAAAAATTTACTAATGTGGAAGAATTAGATAGGACGCGTCATGGATATGGATTAAGCCCTTGGTGGATTTTTTTTTTTAATGCATACAGTAAGATCCCTGTATCTGCGGGTCCAGTATCTGCAGTTTCAGTTATCCACAGTTTACCCTGGCCCAAAAATAACTTAATTTTGTTTAATAATGGCCTCAAAGTGCAAAAGTAGCAATGGTGGAAGTTCTTGAAAGTCTAAGAGAAGCTGTGATTTGCTTCCCATCAGTAAAAAAGTGATAATTCTCCACTTATTATGCATAATTTATCAATTAAACTTTATAATAGGTATGTATAGGACTTGTATATACGATTTGCTACTATCCACGGTTTCTGTATCCATGGCAGGTCCTTGGCACATATCCCCGCAGATACGGGGGCCCTACTGTATTACTATTGGACAGCCTTGCATATATTAAATTAGATTATGGTATACCTGGAGGGGGTTTTGGGGGTCAATGCCCCTGCAGCCCAGTCCGTGACCAGGCCTTGCAGTGGATCAGTGCTTGATCATCCAGGCTGTTACTGCTGGCTGCACATAAATAAGACATACGAGCCACAGCCCGGCTGGTCAGGAACTGACTTAAGGTGCCTGTTCAGTGCCTTCTTGAAGACAGCCAGGGGTCTATTGGTCATCCCCCTTATGTAGGCTGGGAGGCAGTTGAACAATCTTCGGCCCCTGATACTTATTGTGTTTTCTCTTAACGTACTTGAGGTGATCCTGCTTTTCATTGGGGAATGTTGTATCTTCTGCCAAGTCTTTTTGCTTTTGTAGGGATATATTTTCATGTGCAGATTTGGGACTAGTTCCTCTAGTATTTTCCAAGTGTATATTATCATGTATCTTTCTCACCTGCATTCCAGGGAGTACAAATCAAGGGGCTTAAACTGTTCTCAGTAATTTAGGTGCTTTATTGTACTTATACGTGCTGTGAAAATTCTCTATTCTCCAGGTCTGCAATTTCACCTGCCTTGAAAGGGGCCATTAGTGTACAGCAATATTGCAGCCTGGAGAGAAAAAGTGATTTGAAGAGAATCATCATGAGCTTGGCATCCCTAGTTTTGAAGGTTCTCATTATCCATCCTATCATTTTTCTCTAGTAGATGTGGTACACACATTGTTGTGATCTTTGAAAGTGAGTCTCTTGACATTATCACTCCCGGGTCCTTCACAATAGTGTTTCACTCTATTATGTGGTTGGAATTTGTTTCATCCTCAGATACAGTATTAATTTCCTCAAGTTTTCCATAGTGGAGTAATTGAAATTTGTCTTCATTGAGCTTCATATTGTTTTCTGCAGCCCATGTAAAGATTTGGTTGATGTCCACTTAGAGATTTGCAGTGTCTTTGATGGATGTCACCGTCATGCAAATTCGGGTGTCATCCACAAAGGAAGACACAGTACTGTAGCTTCTGTCAGATATGAGGAATAGGATGGGGGCAAGTATTGTCCTTGTGGGACAGAGCTTTTTGCTGTAGCCACCTGACTTCACTGTTTACCATTGCTCTTTGTTAGGAAGTTATAGATCCATCTACCAACTTTTTCTGTTATTGCTTTATCATGCATTTTATGTGCTATGATCGCACTTGTCGAAGACTTTCACAAAATCTGTATACTACATCTGCATTTTGTTTATCCTCCAGAGCATCCAAGACCACGTCATAGTGGTCCAGTAGTTGGGATATGCCGGAGTGACCTGCTCTAAACTGATTCTGCCCTGGGTTGTGTAACTGATGGGTATCTAAATGGGTGGTGATCTTGCTTCTTAGAACACTCAAAGATTTTTATGATATGGGATGTTAGTGCTATTGGTCTGTAATTCTTTGCAATTGCTTTACTGCCACTTTTGTGGAGTGGTGCTATGTCTGTTTTTTTAATGACTGGGATGACCCGGGTACATGTTCCCTCTCCATAGAATGCTAAAGGCACATGAAAGGAGCTTCTTGCAGTTCTTGATGAAAACAGTTTTCTATGAGTCTGGGCCTGGGGCAGAGTGCATGGGTATGTCATTTATTGCTTTTTCAGCTTTGTGATGTTAAGATAACATCAGAAATTTTTGAATTAACCAAATTTTTAGTCTGTGTAATAAAAAGTGGTTATAACACAAAACCACTTAGGTACCTGAAATAGTGACTTTTTTTGTTCCTTGTGCTATGCAGGGCATTAATAAATTTTACCTGATGCCTTGATGCCACTGAAGAGCTCTTGATCCAAGAATTAAAAGCTACCTCCTTTTCCTTGGATCAAGCCAAAGCACCTCTGATAATCTAGGTGCTGAATGACCTTTATAGGTTTGATACTTCGTGGAAATAATTATAATTTAATAAAAGTAAAATTTGATCATAATACACTAGTGGATAAAGAAATAATTATACTATGCAATTATATGCAACAAATAATGCTAGTAGTTTGACCATGTCTAGTCATATTAATGGAATACAATACGGACAAGTTAAGAAGAGTCTTATATTTCAACAGCTATTTGTGCTGTAAAGATCTCTGAAGCCAGACAAAGCAAAATGATCCTTATTCACAATAATAAAGAATGTTAAGGGGCAATTTACCCTTGTGGGTTTAGCACTTAGTTATGGTTATTATATTATTATAATGGAGTGCTAAACCCATAGGATTATACAGCTATTATAATCAAGGGGGAAGCGCTAAACCCGTAGGATTATTCAGCGCCTGTGGAAGGTATTCAGGAAACTGGAGCACAGATTCAGTTCCCTAGATCTAGAGCCCCTCACCAGCATCAATCAAGGAACCTCCCTTGAGTGGTATGGTTGTTTAAAATTGCCTCTTATTACAAAGTTTTGATATTATAATTGTTAAACCCACAAGTCATACAGCACTGCAGAGCAGGATGTGCTAGAGATATATACTAGATCAGAGACCAGCACGGTTAATAGTATGCAAGAGGCAGGGTCAGTAAGGGTAGTGAGGAGTGCTAAAGGGAAAGTACAATGACGGTGACAAAGAACAGCAGTGTCAGCATTTATCTGAATGACCCCAACCTATCCTGAAAATGCATCTTGAGTGTTTCAATTGCTTTTGCAGGTACCTAAACAAAATTGCAATGAGTCCCTTGTGGGTTTAGGGCTTAGTTATTGCATTTATTATAATCAAGTGTTCAAAGATCCATAATGGAGAGCTACAAAAAGATGACTGCAGGTGCTGTATTGCAGCTTACAGGGCAGACAATGGCAGTCAGTGAAGTATATTAAAGATCTCAATCTGCCTTAGATGGGATTGCAAACTTTTATTATTATTATTATTTTTTTTTTTTCAACAAGTCGGCCGTCTCCCACCGAGACAGGGTGACCCAAAAAGAAAGAAAATTCCCCCAAAAATACTTTCATCATTATTCAACACTTTCACCACACTCATACATAATCACTGTCTTTGCAGAGGCGCTCAGATACGACAGCTGAGAATAGTCCCTCCCATCTATCACTATCCCAGACCCCTCCTTTAAAGTGCAGGCATTGTACTTCCCATTTCCAGGACTCAAGTCCAACTAAATCAATTAACTGGTTTCCCTGAATCCCTTCACAAAATGTTACCCTGCTCACACTCCAACAGATCGTCATGTCCCAAAAACCATTCGTCTCCATTCACTCCTCTGTATGACCCCTGTGGTTTAACGCTTCTTTTTGATTATAATAATAATAATCCATTCACTCCTATCTAACACGCTCACACATGCTTGCTGGAAGTCCACAAAACCTCCTTTACCCCCTCCCTCCAACCTTTTCTAGGACGACCCCTACCCCGCCTACCTTCCCCTACAGATTTATACGCTCTCCAAGTCATTCTACTTTGATCCATTCTCTCTAAATGACCAAACCACCTCAACAACCCCTCTTCAGCCCTCTGACAAATACTTTTAGTAACTCCACACCTTCGCCTAATTTCCACATTCCGAATTTTCTGCATAATATTTACACCACACATTGCCCTTAGACAGGACATCTCCACTGCCTCCAGCCTCCTCCTCGCTGCAGCATTTGCAACCCATGCTTCACACCCATATAAGTGTTGTTACCACTATACTTTCGTACATTCCCTTCTTTGCCTCCATGGATAACATTTTTTGTCTCCACAGATACCTCAATGCACCACTCACCTTTTTTTCTTCATCAATTCTATGGTTAACCTCATCCTTCATTATTATAATCAAATAGAAGCGCTATTATTATTATTATTATTATAATCAAATAGAAGCGCTAAACCACAGGGGTCATACAGCGCTGCAGGTTATTGCAGGATGCAGGGATAATGGGTTGTAAGAGGGAGATGGATTATTATTATAATCAAATAGAAGTGCTAAACCACAGGGGTTATACAGTGCTGCAGGTTATTGTAGGATGCAGGGAGAGTGGGTTGTAAGAGGGAGATGGATGATTAGTAGGGTATGGAGTGCAGCAGGACAGTGGATAGTGCAGGGAGAGAGGGTAGCAAGAGATCAAGGTAGAAGGGACTGAGGGAGGTGCTAAATGTATAATCTTGTTTGTGTATTATTATTATTATAATCAAATAGAAGCGCTAAACCGCAGGGGTCATACAGCGTTGCAGGTTATTGCAGGATGCAGGGAGAATGGGTTGTAAGAGGGAGATGGATGATTAGTAGGGTATGGAGTGCAGCAGAATAGTGGATAGTGCAGGGAGAGAGGGTAGCAAGAGATGAAGGTAGAGGGGACTGAGGGAGGTGCTAAAGGTATAATCTTCAGAGTTTGTGTAGTAAGTCAGTTTCTGTCAAAAACTCAACGAGAGTGTCAGGATTAAAGGAGGGTCCATCAGCAAGAAGGGAAGGTAAAGGGCCGCAGAGCGAAGACGCCGTTGGAGGTAAATTCTGCGCGCTCGTTGATAAAGTGGACAGTCCAACAGAATATGTCGAACAGACACTGGAACCTGACAATACTCACAGAGAGGGGCAGGGAGCCTCTCCATGAGATACTTGTGTGTAAGACGAGTGTGGCCAATGTGAAGACGGGAGAGTGTAGTCTCCCAACCTCGACATTGGTGACAAGAAGGCCAGAAACCTATACTCGGTTTAATAGAATGAAGTTTGTTATTTAGCAGGACAGACCAGCGTTGTTGCCAACGGGTGCGAAGGTGGGTAGCAATGACCGCAAAATAGTCCATAAAAGGAACACCTCTATATGAAATTGGAAGGTCATGTACTGCTGACCGCCCAGCAGTGTCTGCCTGTTCATTGCTCTGTACGTCAACATGACCAGGGACCCAACAAAAAACAATATCTTTGTGCTTGCTAGAGATACGGCGTAACCAAAGTTGGATACGAAGAACTAGGGGGGTGAGGTGTATCAATTTTACGGATAGCCTGTAAAGCACTAAGGGAGTCTAAAACGATCACAAATGGTGATATAGGCATAGATGCAATACGGATAAGTGCCACAAGAATGGCATACAATTCAGCCATAAATATGCTAGCCGAGGGTAATAGATGCCCTCGCACGACGCTGTCCAGAAACACTGCTGCGAATCAGATGCCGTCAGATGACTTTGAACCATCAGTGTATACTGCGATGGCATGGGAATGAGAGCGGAAGTGGTCTAGAAAAAAAGAGCGAGAAGCTGCCAAAGGTAGGCGGGCTTTCGCACAAGGTAGAGGAATAGAACAGACACGGACAGCAGGAACTTCCCAAGGGGTAGGGGGAAAGGGAGATGTCACATGAACATATAGAGGTGGTAGCTGAAGGGAAGACAAGAGTGAATGTAGACGAAGAGAAAAGGGACGAAGTAAGCAGGGGCGACGAAGAAATAAAGAGCGTCTACTAACATCTGTAACAATCCTATATGTGGAAGGATTGCGTAGGTCATGAGAGCGAACATAATAGAGAATGCAATGTGCATCATGACGATCGGACAAGGATGGAATGTTCGCTTCTACATAGAGGCTCTCAACTGGGGAAGAACGAAATGCACCAAGGCATAAGCGTAATCCCTGGTGATGGATGGGATTAAGGATGGAAAGGGTAGCAGGGGAGGCCGCCGAATATATCTGGTCACCATAATCGAGTTTTGATAAAATTAGGGCTGAATGTAGACGAAGGAGAGTTCTACGATCAGCCCCCCATGAAAGATGTGCGAGGGTTTTAAGGAGGTTCAGCCGGCTGTGACAAGTTGCCTTAAGAGAGGTAATATGAGGTTTCCAGGACAATCAACGGTCAAACAGGAGGCCGAGAAACCTGACTGTATCACGTTCTGGAATACGTGAGCCGTATAGGTACAATGGATGATCAAAGACCACTGAATGTCTAGTAAACGTAATTTGACGAGTTTTGCTACTAGAAAATTTAAACCCGTGAGTGGTGGCCCAATCGGAAACTCGGTTGACGGCATGCTGGAGGGAAACTGCAATGAGGTGACAGTCAGCACCCGCACAAGCTATAACAAAGTCATCCACATAAAGCGATGACCAAATGTTGGATGGTAGAGCTGATGCTATTATTATAATCAAATAGAAGCGCTAAACCACAGGGGTTATACAGCGCTGCAGGTTATTGCAGGATGCAGAGAGAATGGGTTGTAAGAGGGAGATGGATGATTAGTAGGGTATGGAGTGCAGCAGGATGGTGGATAGTGCAGGGATAGAGGGTAGCAAGAGATCAAGATAGAAGGGACTGAGGGAGGTGCTAGAGGTATAATCTTCAGAGTTTGTGTAGTAAGTCAGTTTCTGTCAAAAAGTCAACGAGAGAGTCAGGATTAAAGGAGGGTCCATCTGCGAGAAGGGAAGGTAAAGAAAGGGCCGCAGAGCGAAGACGCCGTTGGAGGTAAATTCTGCGTGCTCGTTGATAGAGTGGGCAGTCCAACAGAATATGTCGAACAGACACTGGAACCTGACAATGCTCACAGAGAGGGCAGGGAGCCTCTCCATGAGATACCCGTGAGCAAGACGACTGTGGCCGATGCGAAGACGGGAGAGTGTAGTCTCCCAACCTCGACATTGGTGACAAGAAGGCCAGAAACCTATAACCGGTTTAATAGAATGAAGTTTGTTATTCAGCAGGTCAGACTAGCGTTGTTGCCAACGGGTGCGAAGGTGGGTAGCAATGACCGCAAAATAGTCCGTGAAAGGAACACCTCTATATGAAACTGCAAGGTCATGTACTGCTGACAGCGCAGCAGTGTCTGCCTGTTCATTGCCCTGTACGTCAACATGACCAGGGACCCAACAAGACAATATCTTTATGCTTGCTAAAGATACGGCGTAACCAAAGGTGGATACGAAGAACTAGGGGGTGAGGTGTATCAATTGTACGGATAGCCTGTAAAGCACTAAGGGAGTCCGAAACGACCACAAATGGTGTCACAGGCATAGATGCAATACAGATAAGTGCCAAAAGAATGGCATACAATTCAGCCGTAAATATGCTAGCCGAGGGTAATAGATGCCCTCGTACGATGCTGTCTGAAACACTGCTGCGAATCCGACGGCGTCAGACGACTTTGAACCATCGGTGTATACTGCGATGGCATGGGAATGAGAACAGAAATGGTCTAGAAAGAAAGAGCAAGAAGCCGCCGTAGGTAGTTGGGCTTTCGCGCAAGGTAGAGGAACAGAACAGACACGGACAGCAGGAACTTCCCAAGGGGGCAGGGGAAAGGGAGATGTCACATGAACATATAGAGTGGGAGCTGAAGGGAAGACAGGAGTGAATGTAGACGAAGAGAAAAGGGACGAAGTAAGCAGGGGCGACGAACAAATAAAGAGCGCCTACTAACATCTGTAACAATCCTATACGTACATGGAAGGATTGCGGAGGTCATGAGAGCGAACAAAATAGCGAATGACTAACGCGACGCGACGGTCTGGAGTTCTGAGACTCTCTGACCGTGGGTTCGAACCCCACCCGTGGTATGTGGAAAATAGCGAATGCAATGTGCATCACGACGATCGGATAAGGATGGAATGTTCGCTTCTACATAGAGGCTCTCAACCGGGGAAGAACGAAATGCACCAAGGCATAAGCGTAATCCCTGGTGATGGATGGGATTAAGGATGGAAAGAGTTGCAGGGGAGGCTGCCGAATATATCTGGTCACCATAATCGAGTTTCGACAAAATTAGGGCTGAATGTAGGGGAAGGAGAGTTCTATGATCAGCCCCCCATGAAAGATGTGCGAGGGTTTTAAGAAGGTTCAGCCTGGTGTGACAAGTTGCCTTCAGAGAGGTAATGTGAGGTTTCCAGGACAATCGACGGTCGAACAGGAGGCCGAGAAACCTGACTATCACGTTCTGGGATACGTGAGCCGTAGAGGTACAATGGATGATCAGAGACCACTGAACGTCTAGTAAACGTAATTTGACGAGTTTTGCCACTCGAAAATTTAAACCCGTGAGTGGTGGCCCAATCAGAAACCCGGTTGATGGTATGCTGGAGGAAAACTGCAATGAGGTGACAAGTCAGCACCTGCACAAGCTATAGCAAAGTCATCCACATAAAGCGATGACCAAATGTTGGATGGTAGAGCTGATGCCAGATTATTTATAGCAAGGAGAAAGAGTGTTGTGCTCAGAACACAACCCTGGGGGACACCACCTTGGACAAAGTCCGGGAAAAGCTCATTACTAACCTGGACAGGGAAATGTCTTTCAGTTAAGAAAGCCTTAAGGAAATATGGTAGATTGCCTCGGAGGCCTAAGGAGTGGGCCTGGGTCAAGATATTATACTTCCAAGTTGTGTCATACGCCTTCTCAAGATCGAAAAAGATGGCTATAACCGAGTGGTTTTTGGCAAAGGTTGCAAACTTTTAGAAGGAATAATTATTGTCATTGAAAAAAAACAAAAAACAAAGAAAAGCTCAGGAGAAAGTCAGCTGGTACAGTAAGTTTTAGTAGTTAAGGAATCTTATCACTGCTTTATTACAACACTTAGTTTAATGCATCACATTTATAAGACCATTGCTTTATTATATCACATCTGCTCTATTACTATAATGAGGAAGTACTACACTTGTAAGTTATAATATGCTCAGGGAATGGAAAGTTTGATCCAAGGAAAGGGATAGTTGAAATTCTTGGATTAGGTGTATTTTATTAGAACTCAATTGTTAAATTTTTTTGCATGAATAAAGCATCAGTTTTGTATATACTTGGTTGACGATATATATAATCCATACCTTTATTTGCATTTTACAGTTTAAGATATCCAAATGTAGTACAAGGGTGACTAGTGTATAATTGTGATAACTGGGAATCATCAGACTAAATAACTAGTGATAAAAGAGGGACAAAAAATGACTTATAACAGTTAAGTAAAAAAATGCAATGCAAATGTAACTGAATTTTAAGCAAAATATTAAATTTAAAAGAATGTAATAAATAATTAGGAATATGCTTTAATTGTAAAGTAAATTTTTATATTTAGCAAAAATCTTTCAGATATTACTAGTGTACATTTTTAGAGCTATTGCACCATGTACAAAATTCTAGTTCCTAGAAAAGCTGAAGTTCCATTTGATGAAAAATGTATAGTATTATCTTTTAGTGTTAGCACGATCTTCTCGTTCAGTTCTTCAGTCTCTTTGAGAGGATTAACCAAATTTGGGATTATCCGTGGTCCAAGAACTGGGTCTTTGTATCGATGGAAAGTGACTTTCATAGTTGGCTTTACACAACGTTCTCGTCGTCTCAGACGAGCTGACACAGAAGCTACTGTGTCTTTCTCATAAATAGGAAGCTGACAGTGGAATAGTCCAACGTGAGGCTGCGGATTGATAAAAGATAAGGAAACTGAAGAGGCTGTGGTGAAGGTCAAATAGGGCTCTCCAGGTACTACTTCCTCTTGAGTGCGTTCATTGTCACACTCTTCTGTCCAACACATTTGAAGGCACTCCAGATCCAGAGTGCCACGTAGATAATCGATATTCTCTTCTAGAATGCTACGCTCGTCAAAATCTAAAGTATCTCTTAGGGCCTTTTCTCCTAACGTGTTCATTCTCTCCCTCACTGCTTGAGCAAAGGGCATAACTTTCTTCATATACTTTTTGAGATTTGTGTTATTTCCCAATGACTTTGATAATTCTTTGTTATCTGGGAGACAATTATTGTTTGCTTTGTACATATCCAGCATTGTTGTTAAAATAATACTTTGCCACTTAGGAAAAGTCTTTGCTATCCATATGGTGCCATGTGAAGGTGGTTGTAGTAGGGCAAGATTTTCACCTTTTTTAGCCTTAGTGGGAGATGTGTAAGCCTTAAGACGTAGTCGAAAACGGTGAGAAACATCAGCAAGATATTCTGAGGCTCTTACAAGTACGAGATCTGGTTCCTTAGTTGTTGGCCATCTTGCATGAAGTATTGATCTAGCATTACCTAAAATTTTTTGCCAAATGTAGTCACATACATGGGGGCAGATGGGAGCCAGCAAGAGCACTTGTGTATTAAGATAACGTTGCACAAGGTCTAAGTGTAGACCAGTCTGAACTTGTGCCCGTTCACGATATTGGTGAAACAAATTGCTGTACTCAAAGAACCCAGTGCGTAGAGCTTCCTTAAACAACATTGTTTTATAATACTCATCAGTTTCCCTTATTTTTAAATTCATCTCTGACGTAAACATCTGATCATTCACCGAGGTAACTGGGCCAGTACGCATTGAATCTTTCTCTGCCATTAGTTCTTTAGCTAATTCAACAAATGTCCAAAGCCTTAGTACACCCGAGTCTGCCACCTGAGTTTCAAAATTTGCATCCTCTACAGAGTCCCCAGCATTAGCCAGTGCCAGGCGCATACCATCAGCCCCATAGCAGTCAAGAGCATCAGCAAGGGTCAAGAAATTTCCTGTTGATTTTGACATTTTTTCAGAATTGAGAAGAAGATGGCCATTAGCACGAATCCCTTTGGGCCATTTATCAGGTTGAGTAGGCCAGATTGCAGTGTGGTTGTACAAGAAATAAGTTAAATGATTGGGTACAAGATCTTTTCCTGAAGCTCTCAAATCAACTGGATACCAGTAGCCAAACTCCCTACGCATTTTATCTAGAGCTTCCTTCTTTATTCTTGTTTCTGGTGCTACATCAGTCTGATAGAAAACAAAATCCCATACTTCTGGAGTCATTTGCTCAGGTTTTATGCCAAAATCACCATAAACAGAACCATAAACATCTTTATGTAAAATATGACACACAGTGTAGTAAGCCATATAGATTGTAGAATCAGAGAGTGATTCTATTAGCCATGTCTCATCCCAAGGTAGACGTGTTCCAAGACCATATGTCCGAGAACAAGCATGGCCTTTCAACCACTCTAGAGTAGCGTCAAAATTGCGTCGAACATCTTCGTTGTAAGTCTCTAGGGAATCTAGGCTCTTCTGGGTTTCAGCTCTCCATTTGGGCTCACCATAGTCTAGGTACCATTGATCACAGAGTGCCACAACACACTCATCACCTGATCGAAATAATCTGCTTCTCAGGCTCTTGATAAATCATAGCTTCCTTTTTCTTTACTAACATTTCCTGTATTCCTTTTTAACATTTTGTACCTTCTGTCCTTTAAAATCTCCCACTAAGAGAATCCCTTCATAAAAACCATGAAGATACACCTTTTCTTTTGCTTCAATTAATTTTTCATGGTCATTCTGAGACTTTATTCCCATCATCTGGCAGATTGATGGAGCACTCAGAGTACCATATTCAGGCACATCAATAATTGGGATAGGATCTACATTCACCATTTCTTCAGTTATGCCATATTTTTCCCAATGCTGGTTTATTCTTTAGATCCACAAGTGCAGCAAAATCATCAGGAGCATCAGAGGGCACTGAAGTTACAACTCCTGTACCTTTATCTTCCTTCACTGTCAGCATGGGTAAGGTGTAGATAGTTTTGTAACAGGTAAGGGTGCAGTAAGTTTAGTTCCCATTAGGTCATAACCCTTGAGCTCCAATACTGGTTTTACTTCATTTTCTATACTTAACATCCCTTGGAAAGCCATATTTCTTGCTGCTCTGCGTGTGCACACAACAATGTCACCATCTTTCATTTCTACAGCAACATATGTCAAATCCGGTCCAAGCCAACAGTTTGTCTGCCCATACATAGTTTCTGGTCTGAGAGTGGCAGCAACTAGGAACACTGTCTTTGGGGTCAATACTGCCAGTTTTCCTGAAAGCTCTTGCACTTTCATTTTAATAAGTGTATACTCCTGTGACCAACCCCTTTCCCCCTGATGACCGATCATGATCCATGCATGGCTGACCATCCTTTGGTGAATATACTGTGTACCTGCAAAGCACAATATATTTCACCATTTTTAAATTATATGAATGATATTTAATTTGTTTCATATACAATATTTAGGTTATTAACCAGTTCAGTGTTATATGCTACATCCACTCAAGAAATTAACAATCATTTACATGACAAAGGTATATTACTTCTCACCACCTAGAACACACCAAGTGGAAGCATGTATATATCATATTTATATAAAATTATACATTACAGTTCAACATTTCTCAGTTATCACCAGTATCAAGATATGAATCACACTATGAATTTCTGTAACAGAAATACTTACTCATAAAGCTTTTAAGCATAAATTATAATATTTGGCAAAAAGATTGACTAGTCTTACTAAATGCTTGAAATGTGAATATGAGCATTGAGAGCCAAAGTAGTGGAACTTCGGCACTCAAACTTAATTGATTCCAGAAGGCTATTCAAGTACAGAACAAATTTTTCCCAACCAATTTTCTTTTTGGTTGGCTGTTATCACTAACCCTCTTAGTCCCCATGGTGACTTACTTCTACAATATAAAAAAAACAACACCAAAAAATGCAAAGAAACACAAAATACTGTAGCTACAGTGAAGTTCTGGCAGGTCATGTTTGTTTGGTCGAGTGCCAAGCCAATGGTCGATTACCGAGCGATATGTTTTCCAAACAAAGCGTTCGAATACCGAATTGTTCAAGTACAGAACTGTTTAAGTACCGAGGTTCCACTGTATTTAAGTCTTCTTCTACAGCTAAATTAAAATTCCTGTTGTTAAGATCCCATACCTCACAACCATATAAATCAAGACAATGATCACTGACAATTTATATATTGGATCTAAATCCTGAATAATTTTTTTAAGTTTTTCTTTTTAAATTTAGTACATAATTTATACAGGAGAAGGGGTTACTAGCCCCCTCGCTCCCTCCTGAATAAATGCCTTCATAGTAAGATTAGTCCAAAATACATTACCTTTTTCCAAATTGAATTTTGCCTCTTTCCTTGAGATGGAGGAATTGCCATCGAACAAAAGAGTCATAAAAAGGATTACGATCTGTTGTAATGAAAGATCTTCTCAATCTACATGGAGTCCTACTCGTTTGAGATCCTTCACACAAAGTGGTGGGAAATACTAAAGCCAGTGATCTTCATCAGAAAATTTTTAAATCTCTCATTCCAACCCCAAAGACTCTGCTAATCTGCCATTGGAATTTTGCCCCCGGGGTTTTGGAGCTTTCTCTAAAAAGAACATTAATTTCTCAAGTGTAAATTTAAATTTTTTAATGAAAAATTTTATGTTTTTTTTTTAAAAAATAACAAAAAACAAGGCACTGAATGTTTGCATAAATTAACATATGTATCAGATTGAAAATTAAAAAAAGAAGCGGGATAGAACGACTTTTCACTTTTTAAAGAAAGGTCTACGTATAAAAAAAGGTAAGAACTTAAATAGACATTTAAACTACCTTTCTGAAAATGTTATTTTATTTTGTGTCATTTTTTCGAATTTTTGTTTACAACAAAAATTATTAAATGAAAACCAAAAATTTTTGAAATCCTTTTTTTTCTTGGGGCAAGGAAAAATATGGGTTTTTAGAATCAACATACATTCCTTCACTTGGAAGGGGAAGAATCTACATTGGGGATTAATCACATTTTTAAAAAAAAATAAAAAAAATAGAATTGTAAATTTGTTTAAAAATTTCCAACTCTTTTCCCAAATTTTTAAAAGTTTTTTTTTTTTCCCCCCCTTTCCCTTTCAAATCCCATTCTTTCTTTTAAATTTTATTTTTTCCGGGGAAGGGTAAAAATCAAAACCCCCTTTTCACTTTTTACTTTTTATGCTGCCAAAAAACCTCTTTGAATTTTGTTAGAGATAAAAAAAAAAGTTATATTTTTCCCCAATTCCAAAATTGTCCAGCATGTTTTTCTGCTTAATACCAATAAACTTATAGATATTCAAGAAAAAAACCCTCTTTCTAAAAAAAATACCTGTCAATGTGTCCGGAAAAAGGCATTTTTCCCCTTCATCGTTGGTCCCCCACAGCAACCTAAAACCAAAATTACTATTAAAAAAATCACTCAAAAGGGTTTGAATAAGCTTAGAGAAATGTTCAAATTTATTCAAATGGTGAATAAAACAAAAGCCCCTGTCATCACGTGTGTATTTTTTCCAACCTGAAGAAACCCAGCTTTTCTTAAGATAAAAGTGATTCATTTTTAATATACAGTGGCCCCCCTTCAAACAAAATTCATTCCGAACCTGCTCAAGTGCCATTCAGGGGTTTCCCGAAATAATGCCCGTGGTTATTTTTTTCAGCCCCCCAAATCATTTCCCAAAAAGCACAAATTTTCCATAATTTCGATTTCGGGGTTTCGTTCCCGGGGTCCACTGTATGAAAAAAGTTGATTTATCAAGTGAGTTTATGTCTTCTCACTCTCATACTCCCCCAATCTTCCACCAAAAAACCAGAACCTTCACATTAAAAGTATTTCCACTCTTCCTTTTTTTAAATTTGACCCATGTCCCAGAGTTTTCAAAGCATACTTCCCAATTTTGCTTTTTTTCCTATTGTATTTATACCCTAACCATACCTTCACAAAAAAGCAGGGGCTGCAAGTATACTTAAAAAAAAAAGTCAGTGTCAGGGCCCCAAATTACTTTACTCCCCCCCAAAAAAATAATTACCCTGGCTGTCTTCAAGAAGGGAAATAGACAATCCTCAAAACATGACTGATAAAATTTTTTTTGGAAAATGTGAAACCCTGCAGCCTTTTGCCCGGCTTTGAAAGGGGCCTGGTGTGGGTCGGCTGCGGAGGAAACCCCCCGGAAAAGTCCTTAGGGTTCCCGGTCACTTATTCTCTCCCTGTCATTTTTAAAACCATTTATCAACATGTGGGGGGACTTTCAAAAACTTACCCAATTTACACACCTCATTAGTATATAAAATTTTTTCCCCCTACAGGGGTAAAAGGCACCCCCCTTGCAGTCAACCCCCTCAACAATGGATCAACAATGCTTGCTGGTTATTGCTACTTTTTTTTTTCCAATATGAGTATAAAAATATATTATATTTAAAATGCTTCCCTAAATTTAAAAAGGGGAAATGTTTTTGCCCCAAATGTGGCGACCATTCATGAAAGGGAAAAGGAAATAAAAACCAAAAAAAATTTTTCCCCCCAACCCCCCCCAAAACCAAGTTCTGGGGCATCCTCCTCGAAGATACTTTCCCATCCCACTGTTTCTGAATTAAGACTCTATAAAAAAAGAAATCTTCTAGTTTTTGGGGGGAAAAAATCTGAAAAAAAAAAAATTATCCCTTAAAAGGTTTAAAGAAAACTCTTAAAAAATATATACAGTGGACCCCCATAGAACCCCGGGGGAAAAACTTTTCAATTATGTAAGTATAATATTGTAAGTGCTTGTGAAAGTGTTTTTGGGGGGGGCGAAAAAGATAACCTACGTGACATTATTCCTTAAGGGTTTCGTTCGGTAATGGCATTTAGCGGGGTTCTGGAATGAATTTTTTACGTTACTGGGGGGGCCACTGTATATAATTTTTTAAATTTTAAAAAAGGTTGCCTAACTATCCCCAAACATAAAAAATTTGTGAACTGACAGGCAGGGAAAGGGTATAGTGTATTTTTAAAAAATTTCCTTTTTTTCCCTTTTAATGCTACATGGGTTCTCCTGCTCATCATGCAACCTACCCCCTTAAAAACCCCCCAAAAAAAATTTTAAAATGGATTTCTCATATGGTTTTAAAAAAATTTCCCCCAAATTAAATTTAAAGGGGTTTTGGGTTTTTCTTTATCAATAAAAATTAACCAAGTAGACTTCAGGATGTACATGTTTATAGGGGGGCCACAAATATATCAGATCATTTTTTTGTTTAGCTACAGTGAGAGAAAAAGGGGGGGGTGGGATAAAAGGAAAAAAGGGAAACAGCAAGTAAGAGAAATTGAAGATTTATAAAAAAAAAGTAGGTGGTGGTTAGGGTAAGATATAAACAACTGTTGGAGGACAGATGGGCTAGTGAGTATAGGCAGTGGGGTAGAAGAGGTATGGGGTAAGTTTAAGAATACAGTGGACCCCTGAGTTTCGGTCTGTCCGAATAACGTTTTTCGTGTAAAGGTTGCCTTTTCGGTCAATTTTTTTCTCGTGTAGCCGGGTCCCAAAACCGTCCGCCTGCCTGCGCTTGCGCGCCTTGCCCGCAGGACGCCAGTCTAGCGTTGTTTACACTTGGTGAACAATACCCAGAGCGCTTTTTTAAAACATTCACAATACATTTGTTGTGTTTATTGGTGGTTTAGTGATTGTTACTGTGAAATAAGTCACCGGGGGCCCAAAAGAAGCTTCCTTGTGGCCCCCCTGTGGAAAAAGAGAGTGAAAAACACCATGAACTGAAAAAAGGGGAAAATTGTAGAAAAATATGAGAGTGGCATACGTGTGAGTGACTTGCCAGGATGTACAACAAAAAAACCCAAACTACTATCACCTCTATCCTGGCAAAAAGAAAAGAAATCAAGGAAGCTAATGTTGCAAAAGGTGTTGATATGTTAAAGAAAAAATAGATCGAAAACAGTGGATGAGGTTGAGGGGGTTGTTGGGGGGTGGATCAATGAAAAACAGATAGCGGGTGATAGTATTTCCAGGCCCCATAATTTGTGAAAAGGCAGCGCTCAAGCTGGTACTAGTGGCATTAAAAAAAACCAAGAAGGGGAAATAACCCCAGAGAGGACTTGTTACCTTAAGTCCTTTTGGAGGATTCCCCTTTCCCAAAAAATGAAATGCTCCCTTTCCTCTGTTCTCCTCCCTATCTTCAAAATGCCAACAACTCTCTTCAATAAAGGTAAATAAATGTTATTTTAAATGTTTATTTATAAATTTATTATACTACTTTTTTATATATTTATAATTTTTTTGTGAATGAAAAAAATAGTTAATCTTTACAAAATTAATTTTTTTTTGAATTTTTTTGGATGTCGGGGAAAGGATTTTGTTTTTACATTATTTCTTATGGGGAAAAAAGGGGTTTGGGTTTTTAATTTTGTGTTGGGGCAGCCCTGGAATGGTTTTAAAACCGATAGGGGGGCCACAGTATAGTGTTAGAGTGTTCAGCAGGTTTATGGTTATGGGAAAAAGGGGGGGGGAGGGGGAAAAAGCGATTGGTGGGAAAGATGATGAAAAAGAGAGAAAAAGAAAAAAGTTAATATGAGGGGTTTTTAAAAAAGAAGTGATGTAAGGAGGGGGGAGAATGGAGAGAAAAAAAGAGGTTAAGAAAGTGGTGAAGCAATGAAAAAGGCAAAAAGAGGGGGGGTGAGATTTATCAACAAATTTTTTTTGAAAATGAAAAATTTTGGGTAAATTAATAATTGGAAACCTAGGGGAAAAAAGGGTTTTTTCAGTTAAAAATAGGAAAGGGGAATTTTTTAAATGGAAGTTAGAGGTTCCCGGGGAAAATGGAGGGAAAAAAGGGGGAATTGTTAAATGTTGATGAAGATGGGGGAAACGGATTTCTGTATAGGGCAAGGGGAATAACATCTTATAAAGGGGGAAAAAACCAGTTGTGAGTGTGGGGAAGTTCGTGGGAAAAGGGAAAATGTGAATGAAAGGGGGGAAAGCAGCTGGGATTGATGGGAAAAAAAAATTTTAAAAGGGAGGGGGGGATATAGTTTTAGAGTGGTTAGTTTTTTTTTAAAAAAATTTAAAAGGGAAAAAGGGAAAAAAGGGGTTTGGGAAAAACCCCTCATAGTTCCCTTGTAAAAAGGGAAAAAAGGGGAAAAAAGTGTAAAAATTATGGGGGGAATAAGTCTGTTGGTATACCTGGTAAAGTATATGGTAGAGTTTTTTTGAAAGAATTGGGAGTAAGATAAGATTTCTTCGGTTTTTTAACCCGGAGGGGTTTGCCACCCCGGATAACCCAAGAAAGTCAGGGATCATTGGGGCTGTCTGTCTTATTTCCATTGGGGTCCCCAATCTTTTCCCCCCGGATCGACCCACACCAGTCGACAAAAACCCCGGTACCTATTTGCTGCTAGGTGAAAATGACAACAGGTGTAAGGAAACACATGAAATGTTTTTACCCCGGGAACGAACCCGGGTCCCCTTCATGGCGAGATCTCAAGCCACCAGGCCCCGGGCCCCCCAAGGCCACCGGGGGAGGGTAGCAGTGAACAAAGGGGGCTTTTGGAAGGGTAGGGGGTGTAGACCAAGTGTTTGCAGTGAAACATACAGGTGAACAATATTTTTATAAGGGTAAGAGGGGTTTGTGGGATTTAGAATTTGGAAAAGGCATATGATAGGGTGGATAGGGCAATGTGGCAGATTTGCAAATGTATGGAATAGGATGTAGGTTATTAAAACGGTGAAATTTATTACGAGGAATGAGGATCAGGTTAAGTATGTAGGCGAGAGGGGGAAATTTTTCCCCGAAAAAAAGGCCTTTGACAGGGATTTTAATGTCACCGTGGTTGTTCAATTTTTTATAGATGGAGTTGTAAGGAAGTGAATGCTCGGGTGTTGGGGCAAAAGGTGTGGGTTTAAAGATAAAGAATCTAATACAAAGTGGGAGTTTTCACGTTCTCTTTTCGTGACACTGTGCTTTTTGGGGGCTAAGAGAAGTTCAGAGGTTGGTGGGGGGAGTTTTGGGTATTAAAAAAAGGAAAAAAATGAATACATAGGAAAAGTAAGATGATGAGGGTAACAAAAAAAAAAAGATAACGGAAGATTGGATATCAGATTGGAGGGGGAAAGTAGGGAGGAGGGGAAAGTGTTCAGATATTTGGGGGGGGGTCAGCAGATGGGACAGTGAACCCCGGGGCGGCGTGTGCCGCCAAAAAGTGTTCCGGATTTTAAATATTTTTTCGGGGATTAGGGGGCCCCTGATTCGACGGCCTCCGTCCCCAACGCGTACGCATGTGGGCCCTGGCCCACTAAAGCCCAGGGACTCAGTGTTTATTTTTCAAACGGGAACACTCCCCCCACCACCCCCCTTCATACCAAAATATTGTCATTATTCCAGTGTTTTAGTGCTTGCAACTGGTAAATAACCACCATGGGCCCCAAGAAAGCTCCTAGTGCCAAGCCGTGGAAAAGAATGTCAGAAATGGTAGAATTGAAGAAGGAGATGATAGCAAAATATGAACGGGGAGTGCGGCTGAGCTGGCCAGGCTCTATGGAAAACCCACCCCCTCTTTCCTTTTTTTGGCCAAGAGAAAGGAAACGGTGCTGTTGGGGGAAGGGGATGGTCACAAAACAAAATCTAAGGCCAAGTGGAAACTTTGTTGTTTGTGGATAACGAGAAACAGTTAGCAGGAGATAGTGTTACGGGCAAAATATGTGAAAAGCAAGGCAGTTGCATGATGATCTCCAAGAAAATGCCTGAAAACGAGGATGAAGTGAACGATTAAAGCCGCAAAGGCTTTTTACAGATTTAAAATTTGGGAACATAGTGTTGTGAGGTATGGGAGGGCCAGTTCTGACAAAAATGCGGGAAAAATGTGCAAAAATTTCCGGGGTACATAGAGGCTCAAAAACCAACCACAACAAGTGTTCAATTGTGACAAACGGGCCCTTTTTTTTGGAAGAAATGCCAAACAGGACCTACATTACAAAGGGGGAAAAAGGCACAGCCAGGAAAAAGTTTATGAAAGAAGGTCACCCAGATGTGTGCTAATGCCAGTGGTTTTCAAAGTGAAGTTTTTACTGGTGTATCATTCTGAAAACCCTAGGTTTGGCAGAGGGGATCAAAAGTCTAATTTGGGGGTATGGGTCTCAGAAAGGGCATGGGTCACTAGGAAATTTTCCTTAAATTTTTTTAAAAACGTGTTTGGCCAGTGTAAAAAATATCCAGGAAAAACCCCCACTTGGTCTCCTGATAATGGACAATGCCCTGGTCACCTCCAGATTTGGGAGAATTGTGCAGGGCGGGGTTCATAAAATGAAGTTCTTGCCCCCAATCCCCCTCCAGCCCATGGACCAGCAGGCATTTCAACTTTAAAAAACCTACACCAAAGCAATGTTTCAAAAGGTTTGATAACCACAGACATGGATATGACCCTAAAAGACTTTTGAAAGCATTTTCCAAACCCATTTAAAGCTTATAGGTGGCTTTGGGGGGGGGACAACTTTGAACTCTGCCTAAAAACAGACTGTGTCCGATTTTTGGGTTTGGGGGCTGGAGCCCAGCCTGAGCCTTTTTGGAAGAAATTTTGGGAAATGGGCAAGTCCATGGGGGTTGGGTGTTTGTACCCCGGATGTAAGAGTTGGTGGAGGACACAAAAGAGTTAACCACTGAAGACTAAAAACTTTAACAGCAACTGCAACAAGAGACCACAGGTCAGGGAAAAAGGTCCAGAGGAGGGGGGGTGGAACCGAGATGGAAGAATTTCCTTCTTCAAGGATTGGGGGACTGGACAAAAGGGGTGATGTGCAACTTTAGGATGATTATCACCCCAACAAGATTTAAAGCCGGGATGCGACATGTTTAATGAAATGTCTTTTTACATTTTAAGGAATTTGAACCCCCGACACGAGCTCCTGGACATATTTTTGTTAGAGAGGGGTCCAGTGACCTCAAGCTTCCTAGTGGCATTAAAAGAAAAAGGGAAGTAACCCCCGAAAAAATTTTACCGAGTGTTAATGGGAAGGGGGTTCCCCCTTTCCCAAAATACATTTAATCCACCCTTCTCCTCCCGTCCCCCCCACACATCAACAACCTCAATAAAAAAAGTGACATTTTTTGTACTTTTTTTTATAATTTTTTTATAAAATTGTGTTTAATTTAATGTCAAAAAATTCTAAAAATATTTTTTTTTACTTTTGGGTGTCTGGGGCGGGTTAATTTTTTTTCCATTATTTTTATGGGGAAAATAGAATCGGACCAAACCGGTGGTCGACGGGCCCCTCTGACGGATTACCACGGGGGGCTCACTGTATATGGGATGAGGTGAATCAGAATTAACGAGGGGTAAAAAGGGGAGTGGGGCACTGAGGAGCTTGTGGAGACAGAGAACTTATCTATGAAGGCAAAAAGGGGGAGGATATTATACCAACACTCTTGTATGGGTGTGAGAAAGGGGTTGGGTGTGCAACAAGAAGGTTGGAGGCAGTGGAGATGTCATGTCTGAGGGCAATTTTGGGGTGAATATAATGCAGAGAACCGAGTTTGGAATTGAGGGGGTGGGAATTCCCCTTCCCGAGCTGAGGGGGGGTTTTTAGATGGTTTGGACAAAAGAGGATGGAACAAAATAGAATGACTTCAATGTATAAACTGTAGGGGGGGGAAGGCGGGGGGGGTCGGCCAGAAAAAAGGGTTGGGGGGAGGAAAATTTTGGGGGCCAGGGGCTTGGACTTTCCCGCAAGTGTGCGTAAATATTGATAGGAGTGAATGGGGATAAATTTTTAAACTCTGCTGTTGGAGTATAAAGGGGAACATTTAT
>WNWK01019071.1:0-38588 GCA_009830355.1 Cherax destructor | reverse complement strand
TTTTGTCTCTCCCATTTTGTAGAAACCTCAATGGTGACCTACGATTAACAGCTCCTGTAGGGGGAGAAACACTAGACTGATATGCCATAGTTTCAGTTTGTATTTTACTCCTTATAATATCACGCAGCTGAGCAGCAGTAAGGGACGCGGTTCAACACCAATAGAACGAGCGATACGCCCAACAACGCTGTAGGAGTTTGGGCAACTTTAGAGAGTTAACTCAGACCTAACCGTCTGACTCGAATAGGTGGCATTAACCCCCAACTTTAACACGCTGTAGCTCTATGCACGGTACGAATTACAGTATACTCATACGATAGCAGAACTGACACGCAATAGCAAAGCCAATATGCACACACAATAGCAAGGCTGATACACAATAACAAACCAAATTGCAAAATACCACAATAGCAGGCTGACCATAGCGAAGCAATGCAAAAATGAGACACAAAATTCGTGAAGCGTTGGCAAAGCGAGCAATGCCAGATAGCAAGCTATCTAGATACAAGACTAGCTCCTGCGCGAACTTCAACTCTAGGCTCAACTCCTGCTCTAAGTCTCCAAATTCAGCTCCAGGACAGGCTACCCATATTACAACCTCAGGTTCAATGGCCTGTTAACCTGAGTGTAAAGGAAGCTTGGAGCAAAGAAACACAGTAGAAGATGTATTGAAATTGTATTTCTTCAAAAATCAGCTAGATTAATTCCAAACTTTTATCTTTTCCTTCACCAAGTAATTGTGATTATATAAGACTTGTCTTTTCCTTCACCAAGTATAACAAAGTGATATTTACACCTATGTACACTATATACAAAGGAGTAGTGTTTAGTGCACGCCACAGTTGTCTAGGCTAAGCAGCAGCCAAAAGACAGACAACTTTCCACAACCAGCTCTATGCAGGAATTCCAATGACAAACTGCAGTGGTAACCACGTCACCTTTTGTCATTGTTAAACTCGCATTTAATTGGCTGAACCGAGTCGTTGATTTGATGATGGGGCCCTCATCACCAAACCCTTAACGATGGTTCGCTGGTTGGAGGAGCCTATTGGGTGTGTTAACATGCTCCGAATAAAGGTTACATACTTTGCATGCAACAGGAAGTTCGTGAGGCAGTGGGTAGAATGAAAGGGGTAAGGCAGCTGGGATTGATGGGATAAAGATAGAAATGTTAAAAGCAGGTGGGGATATAATTTTGGAGTGGTTGGTGCTATTATTTAATAAATGTATGGAAGAAGGTAAGGTACCTAGGGATTGGCAGAGAGCGTGTATTGTTCCTTTGTATAAAGGCAAAGGGGACAAAGAGAGTGCAAAAATTATAGGGAATAAGTCTGTTGAGTGTACCTGGTAAAGTGTTTGGTAGAGTTATTATTGAAAGAATTAAGAGTAAAACAGAAAGCAGGATAGCGATGAACAAGGGGGCTTTAGGAAAGGTAGGGGTGTGTAGACCAAGTGTTTACAGTGAAACATATAGGTGAACAGTATTTGGATAAGGGTAAAGATGTTTTTGTGGCATTTATGGATTTGGAAAAGGCGTATGATAGGGTAGATAGGGGGCAATGTGGCAGATGTTGCAGGTGTATGGAATAGGAGGAAGGTTACTGAAAGCAGTGAAGAGTTTTATGAGGATAGTGAGGCTCAGGTTAGAGTGTGTAGGAGAGAAGGGGACTATTTCCCAGTAAAAGTGGGCCTTAGACAAGGATGTGTGATGTCACCGTGGTTGTTCAATATATTTATAGATGGGGTTGTAAGAGAAGTGAATGCGAGGGTCTTGGCAAGAGGTGTTAGGCTAAAAGATAAAGAAGCAAATACAAAGTGGGAGTTGTCACAGTTGCTTTTGCTGATGACACTGTGCTTTTGGGAGATTCTGAAGAGAAGCTGCAGAGGTTGGTGGATGAATTTGGTAGGGTGTGTAAAAGAAGAAAATTGAAAGTGAATATAGGAAAGAGTAAGGTGATGAGGATAACAAAAAGAATAGGTGACGAAAGATTGGATATCAGATTGGAGGGAGAGAGTATGGAGGAGGTGAATGTATTCAGATATTTGGGAGTGGACATGTCGGCGGATGGGTCTATGAAGGATGAGGTGAATCATAGAATTGATGAGGGGAAAAGGGTGAGTGGAGCACTTCGGAGTCTGTGGAGACAAAGAACCTTGTCTATGGAAGTAAAGAGGGAATGTATGAGAGTATAGTTATACCAACGCTCTTATATGGGTGTGAAGCATGGGTGATGAATGTTGCAACGAGGAGAAGGCTGGAGGCAGTGGAGATGTCATGTCTGAGGTCAATGTGTGGTGTGAATATAATGCAGAGAATTCGGAGTTTGGAAATTAGGAGGAGGTGCGGGATTACCAAAACGATTGTCCAGAGAGCTGAGGAGGGGTTGTTGAGGTGGTTTGGACATATAGAGAGAATGGAACGAGACAGAGTGACTTCGAGTGTATAAATCTGTAGTGGAGGGAAGGCGGGGTAGGGGTCGGCCTAGGAAAGGTTGGAGGGAGGGGTAAAGGAAGTTTTGTGTGCGAGGGGCTTAGACTTCCAGCAAGCATGTGTGAGCGTATTTGATAGGAGTGAATGGAGGCATATGGTTTTAATACTTGACGTGCTGTTGGAGTGTGAGCAAAGTAACATTTATGAAGGGATTCAGGAAACCGGCAGGCCGGACTTGAGTTCTGGAGATGGGAAGTACAGTGCCGGCACTCTGAAGGAGGGTGTTAATGTTGCAGTTTTATAACTGTAGTGTAAAGCACCCTTCTGGCAAGACAGTGATGGAATGAATGATGATGAAAGTTTTCTTTTTCGGGCCACCCTGCCTTGGTGGGAATCGGCCGATGTGTTAATAAATAAAAATAAAAAAAAATATATATATATATATATATATATATATATATATATATATATATATATATATATATATATATATATATATATATATATATATACACACACAATAAGATCAAAGTAACCCAGTGATATCACAATATGCAAAATAACCACTGTGAAAAAATAGTGAAATTCTCACTTGTTTCAGGATTATTGTTAAAAATAACAGAACAGTAGAAGGCTTTAAGGGTGAGATATCAGCTCACGGTCAGGTCCGACATAAACCCCTCACATTGAGATGCCGGTTGCATGATCGAGGACTTGTCAAACATAGCTTAAAATTTTCCCAGATTTTGTTAATTATAAATGAATCTAATATGTATATTCCTAAACCAATATATTAAAATGAAAACTTTTTTATGAAGCTTAATTCAATTATATTTTCCTCAACCATAGATCTGCTTGATACAACTTTCTCCGCATTTTGAAAATCATTTGTAATGGTTAAACTTTCTCACATAAATAAACAGAGCATTAAACTTTTGTCCAATTCTATTTGTTGTTGCAAATATGTTGCATGCTGTTGTATTGATTGTAAAGTGGTGGCTTTATGTATTGGCACTAATATTTGTTGTTCAGGAGTGGGTGCCACTGACTGTGCCTCCACTCCAGTCGTGATCCCAGGTGATGTAGCGTTTCTGTCATTTTCTGCATTAAAAAAAAGCTCTTTCTCTGGAGTGGTTGTAACTACCATGGTTTGTTTCCAAGGTTTGTGGGATCCATACTTTCTGGTCCCGTTTAAATGGTGTGCCTGGCAGAATGCGTTGTAACATTGTCGTTCATGAATAACACAAGAAATAGTTTACAACAAGAAGAATTGGATCGTGGCATATATTAGGATGATAAAAATTGAACGTCCCACCTGTTTTTTTTTTTTCCAAATATTCCATGCCTACAGATATCCAGTGCATAGAATTTGCACAAATTGGATTTTTGTTTGCTAGGAGTTTTTGTGGCTGTGTTCCATATCAGTGCAGTTTTTCCTGACCCCGCGATCTCTATCAACATCAGTACCACCGCCAGTTATTACTGGTAATGTATCAACACCATCCCCTGAAGCAGCATCTCTTTTGTTTCCATTCTGGATCTTATATGTCTGGGTCTGTACGTTTCTGCAATAACAGGTCCACTATCTCCATCTGGCGCACTGTCTTGCATTTCTATATCCTTACAGGTACTGTCCTCCAAGGCAGCATCAGAAGTGACAGCTCCAGCTGACCCACTTCCAAGGCAGCATCAGGAGTGACAGCTCCAGCTGACCCACTTCCAAGGCAGCATCAGGAGTGACAGCTCCAGCTGACCCACTTCCAAGGCAGCATCAGGAGTGACAGCTCCAGCTGACCCACTTCCAAGGCAGCATCAGGAGTGACAGCTCCAGCTGACCCACTCACTTCACTTTCCCAACTGAAATGTGAAATTTGCTCCCACTGTTTCTTGTCTTTCGGTCAGACCCTAAAACATTTCCTAGTTTTAATATCTGTACTGGTAAAATGGTGAATATTTGCACATGCACCTGGTTCCATTCTTTGCAGATATAACATGTTACCATACTGGTTACCATACTTACTTACTTACTTACTTACTGGAACCATGGTTTCAGTGTACACAGGTTTTCATATTGATAATTTGTTTTTGTTACAGTCTCGGATATATAATGATTTATAGTTTCAATGTCACGAACATCAACTATACTTCTGGTACACTTGACAGGTCTAGGTAGGCTAGCTGGTGTATAAATTGACAAAAAATGTGTTTTGTTGTAAAATAGTTTACAAAAAGTAGCTATATAATGATATATAGCCTCGTGTCAGAACCTGGGGTTGATCTCACCAGAGAAAACGAAGATGCCTACTTAACGTTCCACCATTATAGAGAACAGCATTGTCTTTTTTCTCCAGCTTTTCTTCCTGTTAAAGTTCCTTAGTTCCACATTAATTGTTTTTAGTTTCTGCTTTCTATAATTCATAAAATATACTTAACCAACGGGGTGGATTTACAATTAATAAGTAGTTTAGTTTTTTTAGTTTAATATCTTTATTATGCACCCCATACCCATCCTGTGGGCGGTAGTCAAAAGATTACAGAGGTACATAATGGGTCCAGGGACTGGACTCCAAAGTTTTGATAGCTGAACAATAAGTAATATTGATACGTTCATAACAGTGCAATAATATATAAGAGACTCAGTAGCAGCATTGAGCCACAACACATGACATACTCAGTAATGACATATACACAAAAGTCAATATATCTTGAAATTGACACTGACGAATTCTTGTCTTCTTTACAGATACCTGCAGTGCTCAGTTGGGACAGTGTATGAAATGCCTTGTGCAGCAGGAACCAATTTCTTCCTCAGTATAAACACTTGTGACTTCCCCGGCAGCCACCCGGAACCTTGTTTCTGCCAGACGCCCTAGGCTCCACCACCCGGCAGCCTCCCGGAACCTTGTTCCTGCCAGATGCCCTAGGCTCCACCACCCGGCAGCCTCCCGGAACCTTGTTCCTGTCAAATGCCCTAGGCTTCACCACCCGGCAGCCTCCCGGAACCTTGTTTCTGCCAGACGCCCTAGGCTCCACCACCCGGCAGCCTCCCGGAACCTTGTTTCTGCCAGACGCCCTAGGTTCCACCACCCGGCAGCCTCCCGGAACCTTGTTCCTGCCAAATGCTCTAGGCTCCACCACCCGGCAGCCTCTCGGAACCTTGTTCATGCCAGATGCCCTAGGCTTCACCACCCGGCAGCCTCCCGGAACCTTGTTTCTGCCAGACGCCCTAGGTTCCACCACCCGGCAGTTTAGTTAGTTTGATATCTTTATTATGCACCCCATACCCATCCTGTGGGCGGTAGTCAAAAGATTACAGAGGTACATAATGGGTCCAGGGACTGGACCTCAAAGTTTGATAGCTGAGCAAGTTACAAAGGTAATGAACTCAGATGGTCACAATCATGACAAGTTACAAAGGTATTTGCAGATTACAGAGGTATATATAGGGTCCAGAGACTGGGCCCCAAAGTTTTGATAGCTGAACAAGGTACAATCCACCACCCGGCAGCCTCCCGGAACCTTGTTCCTGCCAAATGCTCTAGGCTCCACCACCCGGCAGCCTCTCGGAACCTTGTTCATGCCAGATGCCCTAGGCTTCACCACCCGGCAGCCTCCCGGAACCTTGTTTCTGCCAGACGCCCTAGGTTCCACCACCCGGCAGCCTCTCGGAACCTTGTTCATGCCAGATGCCCTAGGCTCCACCACCCGGCAGCCTCTCGGAACCTTGTTTCTGCCAGACGCCCTAGGTTCCACCACCCGGCAGCCTCCCGGAACCTTGTTCCTGCCAAATGCCCTAGGCTCCACCACCCGGCAGCCTCCCGGAACCTTGTTTCTGCCAGACGCCCTAGGTTCCACCACCCGGCAGCCTCCCGGAACCTTGTTTCTGCCAGACGCCCTAGGCTCCACCACCCGGCAGCCTCCCGGAACCTTGTTTATGCCAGACGCCCTAGGCTCCACCACCCGGCAGCCTCTCGGAACCTTGTTTCTGCCAGACGCCCTAGGTTCCACCACCCGGCAGCCTCCCGGAACCTTGTTCCTACCAAATGCCCTAGGCTCCACCACACGGCAGCCTCCCGGAACCTTGTTTCTGCCAGACGCCCTAGGTTCCACCACCCGGCAGCCTCCCGGAACCTTGTTCATGCCAGATGCCCTAGGCTCCACCACCCGGCAGCCTCCCGGAACCTTGTTTCTGCCAGACGCCCTAGGCTCCACCACCCGGCAGCCTCCCGGAACCTTGTTTCTGCCAGACGCCCTAGGCTCCACCACCCGGCAGCCTCCCGGAACCTTGTTCCTGCCAGATGCCCTAGGCTCCACCACCCGGCAGCCTTTCGGAACCTTGTTTCTGCCAGACGCCCTAGGCTCCACCACCCGGCAGCCTCCCGGAACCTTGTTTCTGCCAGACGTTCTAGGTTCCACCACCCGGCAGCCTCCCGGAACCTTGTTTCTGCCAGACGCCCTAGGCTCCACCACCCGGCAGCCTCCCGGAACCTTGTTTCTGCCAGACGCCCTAGGCTCCACCACCCACCTAGGCTTCACCACCAACCTAGGCTTCACCACCCACCTAGGCTTCACCACCCACCTAGGCTTCACCACCCACCTAGGCTTCACCACCCACCTAGGCTTCACCACCCACCTAGGCTTCACCACCCACCTAGGCTTCACCACCCACCTAGGCTTCACCACCCACCTAGGCTTCACCACCCACCTAGGCTTCACCACCCACCTAGGCTTCACCACCCACCTAGGCTTCACCACCCACCTAGGCTTCACCACCCACCTAGGCTTCACCACCACCACCCACCTAGGCTTCACCACCCAACTAGGCTTCACCACCCACCTGGCTCACCACCCACCTAGGCTTCACCACCCACCTAGGCTTCACCACCCACCTAGCTTCACCACCCACCTAGGCTCACCACCCACTAGGCTTCACCACCCACCTAGGCTTCACCACCCACCTAGGCTTCACCACGCCACCTAGGCTTACACCACCTAGGCTTCACACCCACTAGGCTTCACCACCCACCTAGGCTCACCACCCACCTAGGCTTCACCACCCACCTAGGCTCACCACCCACCTAGGCTTCACCACCCACCTAGGCTTCACACCACCTAGGCTTCCACACCCACCTAGGCTTCACCCACTGCTACCACCCACCTAGGCTCACCACCCACCTAGGCTTCACCACCCACCTAGGCTTCACCACCCACCTAGGCTCACCACCCACCTAGGCTTCACCACCCACCTAGGCCCACCCTAGGCTTCACCACCTAGGCTTCACCACCCACCTAGGCTTCACCACCCACCTAGGCTTCACCACCCACCTAGGCTTCACCACCCACCTAGGCTTCACCACCCACCTAGGCTTCACCACCCACCTAGGCTTCACCACCCACCTAGGCTTCACCACCCACCTAGGCTTCACCTAGGCTTCACCATCCACCTAGGCTTCACCATCCACCTAGGCTTCACCACCCACCTAGACTTCACCTAGGCTTCACCTAGGCTTCACCACCCACCTAGGCTTCACCACCTTTGCATGTTTCATAACTTATTTATGTGATAAACATTGTAAAGGAATGCCTTAATGCTGATTAAGAAGTTTTCATCCAAGGAATTGTAGCTACCTTCCCCTTCCTAGGATCAAACCTGATTGCTTCCCATTCCCAAGATGAAGTTAAATACTACAACAGAAATTTTGATGCAAGGCAGCAGAGGCATTCACTGATTATATGTGAAATTGTTATATCCATAACTACTGGTAAGCCAGTAGAAGGCCTCGGTCAGGTAACCAGAAGCTCCAGCGGTGGGTCTTGTTTCCTGACACATCTATCCTCACAGCTTATCTATCGCCATGAACACTAATGTCTCTATATCTTCAATAAAAATTAGGACCTTTACAGCCCAAAACTAATTCAAACCTTCCAATAAGAAACACCAGATTTGTAAGTTTACAGCCAATCTAAAAGGGCATTATCTAGTTACCTCAGAGAATAATATCCCAAAATACATATTCACTTAAAATTTGAACCTGCACAAAAGTTACATTATTAAGTTATTGTCGTTAAGTTTTGATGTTAATCGGGTAAGACAATTTTTCAAATAAAATAATATATTTCAATTTTCAGATTTTCTTTGTAAAATAATATCGAACCTGGATATTTACAGGACAAAATCGATCCAAACTTTTCTCAGGGTATGACTCGCCAACGTTTATATTCAAAACTTTAAAAAAAATTAATTTTTTTTGAGATCACTGCAAGACTCCAGGTGGACATCAACCAAATCTTTAAATGGGCTGCAGAAAACAATATGAAGTTCAATGATGAGAAATTTCAATTACTCCGATATGGAAAACGCGAGGAAATTAAAATTTCATCGGAGTATAAAACAAATTCCAACCACACAGTTTTTTTTTTTAGTTTGATATCTTTATTATGCACCCATACCCATCCTGTGGGCGGTAGTCAAAAGATTACAGAGGTACATAATGGGTCCAGGGACTGGACCTCAAAGTTTGATAGCTGAGCAAGTTACAAAGGTAATGAACTCAGATGGTCACAATCATGACAAGTTACAAAGGTATTTGCAGATTACAGAGGTATATATATAGGGTCCAGAGACGGCCCCAAAGTTTTGATAGCTGAACAAGGTACAATGGTAATGAATTCACTAGTTACAAGGTAATGAATCATGTAAGTAAATTTACTTACGTCTGTACATGGTTGCACTCATGAACAAATTATAAAGCAATGAGCAATCTATTAGTCTACACCCAGCCACAACTGTAATGAGTTATTGGTGCAAATTTTAATTGTTGGGTCACACACACACACATATACATATACATATACACACACACACACATACACACACATACATGTATATACATACACACATACACATACACACATATATACATACACACACACACACGTGTCAATGCTTTATTTACAGGGAGCAAAGTCAGGGTATTTTTCCAGAATGGTCTGTAATATACCACTGTGGATAAAATACTTTGACATATCTTGAACATTTCTGAGTGAGTTGTCTCTGAATTCATTAATTTTATCGCACTCCCGTACATAATGACGCAGGGTGTGACAATAATCCAACTGGCAAAGTTTACATCTTGTTTGGTCTACATCTGGTGGTGGTGATTTAACCTGCCAAAGATACTTGTAACCCAGCCAGAGGCGGGCGGTAGTGACATCCAAGAGTCTGCTTATTTTGTTGGATGCACCATAGACATGTGGCTCCTCCTGCATGATAGAGTGATGATAGATGGACTGACTGGTGTCAATCTCCCTGAGTCTTAAGTCAATAAAATTCAGTGGGTGGTTGTCACTCAGCTGATCGAGACGTGCTTTTTGAAGGCTCCTCAGTTCTTTGTTGGTGGTGACGGTCCTGTTTAGGCTCTTCACTATATATTTTTTTTCTTGTGTGCATGTGCTTCTAGTAATTTCTTCATATCAAGCAGTGTTATTTGACCCATTTCTGGAGAGTTTGCCTGGGATGTCGTTCGCCCCTATGGGGGGCACCCCCCTCTGGCCCATACTCAGTTGACACCAGTTTCCTCGCCTCTGGACCATGATATGGATATTGTGTCCCCTGCTGGGATTTATAAACGGGCCCTTGAGGTTGATGATGGAACCAGGCCCCTGTCTAGCCCTAAGCGCCAGCCAACTTCTTGTCTGGACTGTGTTTCTTCTCCACCCCACATTACCCCAGATGTGATGGTAGTTATCGTGAGTCCCAAGGCTGGTGGTACCCCCTTCACCAATCCACGGGAAGTCACTAATGCCATCAGTGGCTCTCCTTTCGGCAAGGCCTGCATAGACGGGGGTGTCCAACAACTCGGTAGGGGTGCAGCCCTAAGGCTCCGACTACATCGTAAGTCTTTTCTATCCAGAAATTTACCACTTAATGCTATCCATGTCCTAGGTAAGTGGAATGTAGTCTGCTGGGAGGTCCGCTCCTTAATCCTTGCTGCTGGTTGTTGTTACGGTAGAATTGGACCGATTTCCTCATCCCTCTCAGATGAGGAGATCCATTCTGAGTTGGTTTTGAGTGGGGGGGATGACTTAGGTTTGCGAGAGGTTTGGAGCCTCTCGACTCGTCCTGCCCCGTCTCGTATGGTTCGTATATGTTTCTCAGATGCTCTCCCGCAATTTGTAATTTTTGGCAATCTAAGGTTTCCTGTCCTTCCATATACTTTTCCTCTTCTTCGGTGTCGGAAATGTTTCCTTTTTGGGCATGGAGAGTTGTCCTGCCGTGGTAAGATTAGGTGTGCAAACTGTAGTGGGTTTCACCCAGTAGTCAAAGACGGTATTCCCTGTACTCGTCCTGCCTCATGCTATTTTTGTAAAGGGGCCCACAAAGTCACATCCCGGTCTTGCCCGGCATATTGTCAGGCTCTTGATTTGGCAAACTCAGCCAAGGCCCAGTCCCTTTCCCTCGATGAATGTAACTCCAGCCTGCGGTCCGTAAAGCCAGTCACAGTTCATCGGCCCTTGCCTCCTTCGTCTCCAGCGCCCCCCACTAAGGGCTTCTCCCAAGCACCAGTGCGGCCGGGTCACCTGTTCTCGGCAGCTGTGAGGACTAATGTCCCTGTTTCAAACCGTTTTGCAGCTCTTGCAGAACTCTCTCTACCCTCAGAGGATTCCCCACCTCCGGGGCAACATCTTCTTCAGGTGTCTTCAGATCCGGCTTCCACTGCGGAAGTTATTGCTCATGCTCCTCCTCGTTTACGACGCATATCCTCCCGTCAAGGTGGTGCAGTTTCAAAATCAACTCGCAGTTTGGTACCCCCGTCCCTGTCCAAATGAACCCCTTGCCTGACCCAGTGCCTCACTCCTCACAGAAGTCCCCCCCCTCCATTTCTCCTCAACCCCAGCCTGCCACTGTCTCAGGACCCTTAGCTATTGATGGTTCCGATGTTTCACTCTCGCCTGCCTGGGCTTCATTTCTTCGTCCTGTCCTCCATTTGGTGGAGGAAGTGCTTCATTCCTTCCTACAGGGCACCTCTTTTATGACTGCATGTCTCTCGGTTCTCCCTCGCCTCATTGGGCTTCTTAGTTCGCACACGTGACTCACTCCCACTCCTCTGTTTTTCTTCTCTGGAACATTCGTTCCATATTGGGAAAGCTCCCAGACCTCCAGAAGTATCTGGCTGAGGTACAGCCACTCGTGGTGGGCCTCTCCGAGACATGGTTACGTCCTCGTCATTCTGTTCGGCTGTCGGGTTTCACTGTTTATCGACGGGATCGCCTTGAAAGGGGTGGTGGTGGCCTAGCTCTTTTGGTGTGTAGCCGGCTCCAGAGTGTGATCCTTTCCCTCCGAACCTATGAGAATGGGGTGTTAGAAACTCTAGCTGTGCGCGTTGCCTTGGGCACTCAGTGGTATACCTTCCTCCTGATTTACAATCCGGGCAGGTCAGTAACACAGAGTGAGTTTGCCCATTACTTTGGGCAACTCAGTGGTTCTGTACTTGTCGTAGGGGATTTTAATGCTAGGCACCATTTCTGATAGCCATCCATTTCTTTGGGAGCCATGAATCCCACAGGTAGGGTTTTGTTCCAAGCCCTCCTCGCATCTCCCCTTTTGTTGCTCACGCCACCAGGACTGAAGACTAGAGTGGATCCTTACACAGGACGAGCTTCTACCCTGGACCTCGTTCTTGGGTGTGGGTATTTCACTACAGCCATTGTTTCTGTAGGCCCCTTCATGGGGAGTGATCATCTCCCTGTCACTGTATCTACCAATGGAGCCCCAACAGTGCCAGTGACGGCAATTCGTCCACGGTGGAAAACCACTCAGGCCGGTTGGACGAGTTACAGTAACACACTCTTTGATTATAGCCTGCCTCAAGGCTCTCTGTTGGACGATGCCGTTGCATCCCTTCAAGGGGCCATGTTAGAGGCAGGCTCCCGTTCATTTCGTCTTTCTGAAAGCTTCTCCCGTTCTCACCCCCGGGTTCCATGGTGGAATGATGAGTGCCTCCAGGCAGTGAAGGCTCGTCGAAAGGCGTGGGCACAGTGGCGGCGCCAACCTTCAAGGGCTCTACAGTTGGCTTACCGAAGGGCTGACGCTTTATGTCGGCGAACACTCCTCCATGCAAAACGTGAATCATGGGCTTCTTTCTGTTCCTCTCTTTCTTTTCGCACCTCTGCTAGCCGGGCATGGGGTTTCTTCCACTCTATGCTGGGATCTCGATCTGTAAGCTCCTTTCCCCTGTTGGGGGATGGTGCAACGCCACTCTTCCCTCAGGATAAAGCGGACTTGTTTGCTAATTTCTTTGAGCCTAAGTTTGCTCTTCCCCCCCCCTCCACCTTCTAAGGTGATCAAATGGGGTCCTATGCCCCCTGTAGTACCCGAGGTTGACTGCCAGGTGCTGGCATCTCCCTTCAGTTCTCATGAACTACAGCGGGCACTCTCCCAGCTTTCTTCCCGTTCTTCTCCTGGGGAGGATAACATACCTTATTCATTCTTACTGCATCTACCACCCTCTTGTACAGATGCCATGCTGGAGGTTTTCAATGCCAGCTGGTCTCAAGGAGTTTACCCCGATGCGTGGAAGCACTCTCTACTGGTTCCGATTCTGAAACCAGGCAAAGATAATACCCAACCAGACTCTTACCGACCCATTGCTTTACTGCCCTGCTTGGGTAAAGTGTTGGAAAGACTGGTGGCCACCCGTCTCTCATGGTGGACTGAAGAACATGGCCTCTTACCTGACAACCAGAGTGGCTTCCGTGAGGGTCGATCCACTCTCGACTCTTTGCTTCAATTTATACAGTTAGTGCATACTTCTTTCGAAAGCCGGGAGTTCCTTCTGGCTGCCTTTTTGGATCTACGTGGAGCATTTGATTCTGCATCCCACACGGTGAAATGCGGCAAATACCACCCCAGCCCCACCCTGGGGTCGACAGAGCACCAGACGATGCCATGTTGTCTGTTCCCTCAGGTAGAGACTTGGAGTGGATACAAAAAAATATGGGAATATAGAGATCAAATAAGGGAACATTACTGGAATATGGGAGAATAGACGGTGCGGTCTATTCTCTTGGGAGTATGCTGCCACCACCTGCTCTTTAATAGTGGAAGGGATAAAAGAAATGATAGTCATAGGAGAAGGGAAAAACAAGGAGTTTGGGTTAGAGCAGGAAACCAGTGAGAAATAACACAGGATAGTAAAAACAAGATAGGGGGTCCTGATAAGTACTGGCTCTTAGGGTAGCATGGCCTGAAAACATGAGCAGTAGGCACCTTATCAGGGCTTGACTCTCCACAGAAAATGATAACCAATCGGTTATTAAATTTAGTCTCTGACACATGGACCTTGTATACATGGCTCAAAGGTGGAAGTAAAACATACCCAGACATAACCACTTACAATTTAATAAACACATTACAAGGGTATCAGAAATTGTTGGCACAAAAAAACAATTGTAATAGCAAATACTTAATTCTTATAGCAAGCCTGGCTTACTGATGTTAACACTCCTCCCCACATAGCTTTTCCATACTGAGATTTACATTTCCTTAATACATTCCTGCCTTAGGATGCTCCTGAGACCTTCCAAATCCCAGATTACAAGCCTGGTCTGATCCTCCAGGACTATAGTGTTCAAGGTGTTTCTAGCACTCTCCTCTCCTCAGTATCTCTGGTGGATGTCTCCTACTTTGGAGGCATATCTTTGGGGGGTGCCTGGTTGCTAACCCCAAGCCTGCTCCTACTCTTGAGGCATCTCTTTGGGGGGTGCCTGGTTGCTGCTAAGACCTAAAAATCATTTTCAGGTTTAGTCACAAAATACACAAGCAAGAACTTCTACAAACAAAACAAGATCTTGAAAAAAATATAAGAATGGAATATAATTAACAAATTATGAAAACAATAAAAAATGGCATATCAAAAACAATTCAAGATTTTACATAAAAATAAGACAGCTGAAATACAGTAAACAAACAGTATAACTTAACACAATTATAATACACAAAAAAAAGAATGAACATATATGTTATACACTATATTACAGATTAACAAAAATTCTAGAGAAAACATTGGAACATACAATAACAGAGCAACAGAATGCGCAGATAATCACAGTTCAAATACATTTCTTGAGTTAATTAACAGCATTTATTTCTTTCCCCTGAGTTACAGAACTATGCACATGGTAAATAGATAAGGATATAGACAAGAAATATAAGTGAGGACAGTCATGAAATTTTCACAACTAATATTTATCACACCTTACATAAATAATGCTTGAGGGGCTGATTTGCTTCATTACAACGGCAATACTTTTTTTAAGCTAGCTCGCATGGGGCTGACAGGAGCCCCCCTCCGTTGGATGCGCAACTTTTTACAAGGGCGAACCTTCCGGGTTGCAGTAGGTGGCACGATGTCCTCACCCCGTCCTATATACCGGGGAGTGCCCCAGGGATCCGTTCTTAGTCCTCTCCTTTTTTCTATATTAATGTCAGATCTCCCTTCCATGCAGGGCATGCATACCCTGGTGTATGCAGATGATGTGGCCCTTATGTACAGTGCCACTACTTTGCTGGCCGCACAAAAAAACCTTCAGCATGCCCTACAGTGCATAACATCATGGGCTGCCACCTGGGGTTTGGAGGTTAGTGTCGCCAAGTCCCGGCTCTTATGTTTTACTAGACGACGCCTCTCTACTCTTCCATCTGTTTCATTGGGTCAGACTCCACTCCCTATGGTCTCTTCTCATAGATGGTTGGGTGTCACTTTGGATGCACCACTCTTGACGTGGAGGAAACACATAATAGCCCTCCACCTCTCATGTGCACGCCGCACTGCACTCATGCGCCGAATCTCTGGCACCAAGTGGGGGGCGGATCGAGACCTCCTCTTTAAATTTTATACAGCTATGGTTCGCAGCAAACTCACCTATGCGAGTGAGGTGTATGGCTCGGCTTCTCCCTCCTCTCTTCACCGCCTGGATGTTCTACAGAATTCTGCCATCCGCAGTATGCTGGGGGCGTTCCCCTCTACTCCCATTGCAGCCTTGGAAGCAGAGTCTGGGATAGTCCCCCTCTCGTCAATGAGAATGGCAAGGAACTGCTTACGGCTCCATCATATGGCCTCTCTGCCTTGTACTCACTCATGCTGTCTCTCCCCACGAGTGTGGGAGGCAGCCTCCATCCCCCCACATTTGGTTCAGCTTTCTTTTGTGGCCAGGGCCCAATGTTCCTTGACCTACCTTTCACTCCCTGCACCAGTTGTGACTCCCTCCCCTCTTCACTCCCCGGTTCCCCCCTGGATGGACCTGACACAGTACATCCACCTGGATTGGCCCTCTAGGAACAGGAAACTCCCCCAGATAGCTGCAATTCTCTTTGAAGAATTTCGTGCTGTCACATATGGTTCTGCCTTCTCCATCTACACGGACGGCTCAGCACGAAATTCCCCCCCTTCTACTTCTTCTGCTGCATTCTTTGCTGATCTTTCTCTGTGTAAAACTTGGCGGTTGGACTCCGCTCACTCAGTCCTAGCAGGGAAGCTCTTCGCCATTCATCAGGCCTTGGTCTTTGTCCTTGCTCACCTCCCTCCTCAGCCTTTGATTCTCTTCTCTGATTCCCAATCTTCCCTAGCACTTTTGTGTTCTGCTCGTCCACGGTCCCTACGTGTCCTTGTCCGACAGACGCAGTCTCTTATCCTACGTTTTGTGCGAAGTCCAGATTGGAGCATCTCCCTTCAGTGGGTACCTGCCCATGTTGGCATTCGGGGCAATGAAGTGGCCTATCGTGCAGCCTCCCTTGCACAGTGTAGACTAATAGATTGCTCATTGCTTTATAATTTGTTAATGAGTGCAACCATGTACAGACGTAAGTAAATTTACTTACATGATTCATTACCTTGTAACTAGTGAATTAATTACCATTGTACCTTGTTCAGCTATCAAAACTTTGGGGCCCAGTCTCTGGACCCTATATATACCACTGTAATCTGCAAATACCTTTGTAACTTGTCATGATTGTGACCATCTGAGTTCATTACCTTTGTAACTTGCTCAGCTATCAAACTTTGAGGTCCAGTCCCTAGACCCATTATGTACCTCTGTAATCTTTTGACTACCGCCCACAGGATGGGTATGGGGTGCATAATAAAGATATTAAACTAAAAAAAAAAATCAAACTAACTCCCTTGCACATGCACTTCCTACCATTACCTCTCTTGCTCTGGGCCGCAGTGATTTCACAAGGACTGTTTGGAAGGCAATCCGTCATTTGTGGCAGAAGGAACTGGTACGCTCCCTCTCTACTTCGGCACTGAGTTCTGTCCGATCTTTCAATGGCCCCTGCCCTTGGGCTCGCCATCCCAATCGCTCCGTGGATGTTGCACTGACTCGCCTCCGGGTTGGACACTCACGACTGGCGGCTCATCTACACCGCCTTCGAATGACGGACTCTCCGTACTGCCCGTGGTGTCCCTCACAGCCTGAGACTGTAGAACACTTCCTCCTGTGGTGCCCACGCTATCACTCTGCACGGACTGTTCTCCGAGCGGCCTTGCACATGTTTGGGGTGCAATCTTTAACCCTACCTCTCCTTCTTAATGGGGAGGGGTTTGATCCTCCAGACCGTCAGGAAATATTGGCCTGTACCTGCACATTCTTGCTGGCTTCAGGGCACATTAAGGACATATAATACGCAGTTATTAGTCTAACATCCTTCCAATTTGGCTGAGGTTCCTTCTCCGAGCGTTGGACGGCAGGGCTCGATACGGCTGTCAGTGGCCCTATAAAACCCCAACGAAGAAGAAGAAGAAGTCAATAAAATTCAGTTAAAGTTCTTTAGTACATAAAGATATTATTATTATTATTATATAAGTAGTTTATTGTCATTAGATTTTTTAGTTTTTTTTTTAGATTTTGCCACCGAAGTGGCTAGTTTATTGTGCACCCCATATCCATCCTGTGGACGGTAGCGCAAGAGCATATGGATACACAAAAGGCCTAGGCACTAGGCCCCAAAGGGGTTAACAATTGTACATTTGGGTTTATATCTACATTTCAATTATTTGTTACAAGCAAATTTAGGAAATTTGCTTAGTACAAATGGTATCTTATTTCATGAATAAGATATCTTGACATGTCACATAGGTTATTATATTGTCTATCTCTATATTCCTCAATAAGTGCACAATTAAGCACATAGTGTTCAAGACAGTGACCATATGCCTGATCACATAATTTGCATTTAGTTTGATCATCATCTGTGTCTCCCAAACTGTCAGAAGTACCTGTAGCCAAACCTAAGCCTGGCCACTACAACATCAGTCAGTCTGTTCACATTGCAAGTTGCTCCACAAACATGCCATCTGTGCTCGCAATATCATGAGCACAGATAGGCACGTTCATGGAAATTAATTTGGATTTATATCTACAGTTCATTTATCTGTTACAAGCAAATTTAGGAAATTTGCTTAGAATAAGTGGTATCCTACCTTCACTAATAAGATATCTTGACATGTCACATAGGTTATTATACTGTCTATCGATATATTCCTCAATAAGTGGACAATTCAGCACATAGTGTTCAAGACAGTGACCATATGCCTGATCACATAATTTGCATTTAGTTTGATCATCATCTGTGTATCTCCCAAACTGCCAGAAGTACCTGTAGCCAAGCCTAAGCCTGGCCACTACAACATCAGTCAGTCTGTTCACATTGCAAGTTGCTTCATAAACATACTTATCTACATTCATGTTATCATGCCATTGTAACTTGTTTAGCTATCAAAACTTTGCTGCTCAGTCCTTGGACAAATTATGTGGTTCTGTAATATTTTGACTACCGCCCCATAAAGCATTATATAATTATTATAATCATGGAGGAGCGCTAAACCCATAGGATTATACAGCGCATCTGGGAGGGGATGGAAGGTATGCATGCTCAATTCAGGGAACCGAAGCACAGATCCAATTCTCTAGATCAAGAGCCCCTCACCAGCGTCAAGGAACCTCCCTTGAGGGGACCCATAAAGCAGAGTTCAATAAGGAGTACACTTTAGTGGCCCTTACTAACCCCCTAACAAATAACGGGGTAAGGTGCAGTGGCCCTATAAACCTCCAACAAAAAGAAGAGGAAGATGATTCGCCAAGGACATATAAGCCTACAGAGCTTTCTGTTAGGCCTGGGTATCTTGAGTTACTTCATCCTGGCGTGTGGAAGCTGGTCTCCAGGCCTGGGCATCACTGTGGAGTGGTTCAGGGAGAGACCCTGGGCATACTGTGGAGGCTTCTACCTTCTGGTCAATATTATATTGTCCTCATCTTCCGCGGTCTTGAATGGCAGGTAAGAATATTCTTTTGTGATGTAGATAGTTGAAGAATGAGACACTTGGGCAACATTTGGAAATATATATTGTGGAAACATTTTGCCAGCCAGTGACTTCTTCAGTCACTGGCTGAAGATAAGATAAGATTTTTTCGGATTTTTAACCCCGGAGGGTTAGCCACCCAGGATTACCCAAGAAAGTCAGTGCGTCATCGAGGACTGTCTGTCTTATTTCCATTGGGGTCCTTAATCTTGTCCCCCCAGGATGCGACCCACACCAGTCCACTAACTCCCAGGTACCTATTTGCTGCTAGGTGAACATGACAACAGGTGTAAGGAAACACGTCGAAATGTTTCCACCCCGCCGGGAATCGAACCCGGGCGCTCCGTGTGTTAAGCGAGAGCTTTAGCCACCAGGCCACCGGGGCCCCGTAGGAGGAACTTGAGGTAATCAGTCCCTCCTCCTGGCATTGTTGTCTTCAGTCCTTCAGTCTTGAAAGAAAAAGTACTTTTTTTCAGGATTGATTTACTGAACACATCCATAGAAAACTTCACACATATACAGTGGACCCCCGACTAACGAGCACCCCGGAAGTCGTACAATTATGTAAGTATAATATTGTAAGTGCTTTTGTAAGTGTATTTTTGGGGGTCTGAAATGGACTAACCTACTTGACATTATTTCTTAAGGGAGTAAATTCGTTCGGTAATGGCACTTGAGCAGCCTTCTGGAATGAATTTTGCTCGTTAGTCGGGGGGCCACTGTATAGTTATTTATTGTTAATTAATCATAGCCCTAGTGTAAGCCTGCCCAAAATGCTTTGCAGCCCTTACGCATTGAACTAATTGTACTCTTTTTTTTTTATGCAGACTTTTTTTTATTTATATTAACCTGGAGGATTAGTAACCCGGAATAACCCAATAAAATTACTATCATCAGAGTGGCTCATTTCCGTTGGAGTACTTTAATCCCTCTCCTGTATTCTGTAACAGAGAAAAGAAGGCAAGATGGTGTTTCAGTGGAGCAGGTGTTAGTAATGAAGGGTGTTTCAGTGGAGCAGGTGTTAGTAATGTAGGGTGTTTCAGTGGACCAGGTGTTAGTAATGGTGTTTCAATGGAGCAGGTGTTAGTAATGTAGGGTGTTTCAGTGGAGCACGTGTTAGTAATGAAGGGTGTTTCAGTGGAGCAGGTGTTAGTAATGTAGGGTGTTTCAGTGGACCAGGTGTTAGTAATGGTGTTTCAATGGAGCAGGTGTTAGTAATGTAGGGTGTTTCAATGGAGCAGGTGTTAGTAATGTAGGGTGTTTCAATGGAGCAGGTGTTAGTAATGTAGGGTGTTTCAGTGGAGCAGGTGTTAGTAATGAAGGGTGTTTCAGTGGAGCAGGTGTTAGTAATGTAGGGTGTTTCAGTGGAGCAAGTGTTAGTAATGAGGGTGTTTCAGTGCAGCAGGTGTTAGTAATGTAAGGTGTTTCAGTGGAGCAGGTGTTAGTAATGGTGTTTCAGTGGAGCAGGTGTTAGTAATGTAGGGTGTTTCAGTGGAGCAGGTGTTAGTAATGAAGGGTGTTTCAGTGGAGCAGGTGTTAGTAATGTAGGGTGTTTCAGTGGAGCAGGTGTTAGTAATGTAGGGTGTTTCAGTGAAGCAGGTGTTAGTAATGAGGGTGTTTCAGTGGAGCAGGTGTTAGTAATGTAGGGTGTTTCAGTGGAACAGGTGTTAGTAATGTAGGGTGTGTCAGTGGAGCAGGTGTTAGTAATGAAGGGTGTTTCAGTGGAGCAGGTGTTAGTAATGTAGGGTGTTTCAGCTTAGCAGAGGTGAGTAATGTAGGGTGTTTCAGCTTAGCAGGGTGAGTAATGAAGGGTGTTTCAGTGGAGCAGGGGTGTAGACTGACTACATCGACTCAAGGCTGAGGGACTGATTACCTCAAACTCCTTCTGTTCTTCACAATTCTCCTTTGTATGGACTGATGAAGCCACTGTGTGGCGAAACGTTTCCTCAATAAAGATACCCAAGTTTTGCATATGTGTCTAATTTATCAACTTGTCAGTTCTCTGAACCATTCATCTACATGATTTCTCATTTTTTTATAATATGTTGGGTCACCCTTTTGTAAATTGATGTAACCCTAACTTGTTTAAGTATACAGTGGTACCTCTACTTACAAGCAGCTCCCAACTCGAACAATTATGTAAGTGTATTTTTGTAGGTGCTTTTGTAAGTGTATTTTTGGGGGTCTGAAATAGATTAATCTAATTTTCATTATTTCTTATGGGAAAAATTTCCTTTGGTATCGGCACTTGAATAGCCGTCTGGAACAAATTAAGCTCGTAACTCGAGGTACCACTGTATACAGTGGTACCCCGAGTTTCGTACTTTATTCGTTCCAGAATGCTGTTCGAGTGCCGTTACCGAACGAATTTGTTCCCATAAGGAATAATGTCGTTTGGGGCACAGTACCGTATCTTGGAAAGGATGCCTACTGATTTGGAAATTTTCTTGGATATATGAAGGATGTGGGAATGAAATTTAAGATTACAGCCAAGGTGAAGACCTAGAAATTTACCCTCAGTGTGTCTTGTAATGGGGAAACCATTTATTGATATATTTAAGGCTCTGTTCCAAAAGCATAAAGTATGTTTTGTCTATGTTGTGAGTAAATTTGTTGGTCATCATCCAAGTACGTATACATTTTTAGCAGCTCGTTGTTTACAGTGTCTAAGTACAGTGGACCCCCGAGTTTCGTAAAAACTTCATTCCAGAAGCCTGCTCAAGTGCCATTACCGAACGAATTTACTCCCTTAAGAAAAAATGTCAAGTAGGTTAGTCCATTTCAGACCCCCAAAAATACACTTCCACATGCACTTAAAATATTATACTTACATAATTGTACGATTTCCGGGGTATTCGTTAACCGAGGGTCCACTGTACTGTATAGCTGGGTTTGAGTGGGAGTAGACATAAGTAGTGTCGTCTGCAAATAGAACTGGTTTAAGGAGTTGAGATGCATTGGGAAGATCATTGATGTAGATGAGAAAGAGGAGTGGGCCTAGGACACTACCCTGGGGCACTCCGACAGCTACAGGCTGGATAGTAGAGTTGACTCAATTTTCATATACATACTGGTGTCTATTGTTAAGATAAGATTTTAGGTAATCAAGGGAATGTTCTCTGATGCCATGATGGTTTAGTTTTAGGTGCAGGAGATTGTTGTCCACTGTATCAAATGCTTTCTGTATGTCAATGAAGAGCCTCAGTGGATATTAATTTTTATCAAGGGCTGTATATATTAGTTAAAGCATTTGTATAATAGCATCATTCGTACTATTTTTTGGTCTAGACCCAAACTGGCAGGGGTTAAGTATGTTGTTGGATATAAGGTAGGAGTAAAGTCGTTTGTGTATTATTTTTTTTAATATTTTAGAAAGTAAGGGTCTATAGTTGTTCAGATCACTTGGATCACCTCCTTTGAGGATCGGGGTAACCCTTGCTGTCTTGAGTATGGATGGGAAGGTTGAGGACTCAACAGATTTGTTAAACAGCATTGCAATAATGGGTGACAGCACATGAGCTGCTTTTTTATATATGAATGGTGGCAAGTTATTCAGATCATCTGCTTTATTTTTTAATGATTTCATGATGAGTGAGACTTCAGTAGAATTAGTTGGATCTAGATATAGAGCATTTGGGTAGTTGCCAGTGAGGTAGTCTTTCGGCTGAGTATTTGAGCTTGGAATTTTGCTTGCTAGCTTTGATCCTACAGTAGAGAAGAAAATATTAAGTTTGTTGGCCATGTCTATAGGACCCATAACCATAACACAAGACACAGATCGCTTTTTGATATACCCAGAGTCCATATCACCCTGTGTAAAAACTCTATGCACATAAAGGGCCCCAAAATCTGGAATTCATTACCAGAAAATATTAAAACAACCTTACCTGAACATCAATTTAAGACTCTTCTCAAAAACCACCTACTCACCCTAAACTAAATATACTCATATTGTAAACTACTTTCAACAATGCTCAGTGTTATTTACCCATAATAAAAGTGCTCTATTTACTATTGATATAACCATCTTGCATAACACGTTGACAAATGTAATATCCTCAGATTGTAATTTAAGTAAACTTATTATCTGCTAAAAACACATGCTAATGTTTAACTATAACAAAATCATTCTATTTCTCTAGTATTAAGTAGTCAATAAGTCATTAGATTAAGTCTGCCCATAATGCAATGGCATAATAGTGGCTCTCCTTGCTCTTCAATTCTAAATTGTAATTACAAAATCTCGATGTAAACTTGCAAGGAAATAAAATTTACAGAACTTTACTTACTTTACTTTATGTGAGGTTTATCTGGTTTAGCTAAGTTTATGTCTCTGTTTCTAGACAGTTTTCTAGAGCCCAAAATTTTGTAGAGGGTTTGCCAGTTCCTTTTCATATCACATTTTATTTCAATAAATCTATTTTCATAATATATTTGCTTTGATTTTCATATTAGTTTCGTCTCAGAAGCTTGGAACAGAGGTTTCTTAGGTTTAGTTAGAATGATTTCTTTGAATTTGGTGAACTTACTTTAATATGATTGAATCTGTTAGCATACTATTGTAGCTTTGATCTTTTTATAAGCTTGTCCAGTGTGATATACTTCTTTGCTAGTTCATTGGGTATCAACACTTTAACTGTCAAACCATTGATATACGTTTTACTGCTAGCACTCATGATGTCAATCAGTGCACTATTTTTCCTGCCTCCAAATTTGGCACTACAGGCCTGATAGGCCTAGGTAGTATAGAATGGGTCTTAACATTCAGTGTGTGCAGTATTAAAAAATATGGGACTACTTAGTACCTTGTGGAAGCACCAGTTCAACTGAGCTCCAGCTAGAGCAAACAACATGGCAAACCCCAGGGATTCACTAATGTCATGTCCTTTTACCACTCCTTTTTCAAGGAAAATGATGTTGACCTCTAGTTTAGTGGCTTTGTGATGGATGTGGCTACAGGTGGTCGAGGAAATATAAAAAACCTAGATAATAACCCATGTACAACATTTGTGCAACATCCTTTCAATTTTGATACCACTGGTAGTGTCATCCTGCCAGAATGACCTATCACCTATACCCTAAGTAATGAGAAACGATTCTGCAACATGTGTAATACATGTTCGGCTGGCTGACCGACTGACTTTCTGACTGATTGGCTAGCTCTGTCTATCTCTGTCTCTGAGAAAGAGCCATTCAGGAACCTGATAGTCAGCTACACTATCAGGTGATGGTGCTAGACTATGTTGATGGTGCAGTCCACCATCAGCATAGTGCCACTCTGTCTGACACTGTGCTTCAAGGAGTTTCATATACTCCAGCTCTTATAAAAATATTCCTGGGACCTATAAATAATTTGTATATATTTCTAGACAATAGCAAGTGACAAAGGCACGTGAACATGTTCACCTGTCAATGTGTTTGTGACTGTTTGATTTCTATATCTGTACCTAATATTTGTGTAAGATTGGCTATATCACAATATTTACTATAAATTGTAAATATCAGATCATAAAACTACGTAAATTAAAAAAAACGAGAAAAATGTTAAATCGGCAACATTTCTGCAAGAGGCAGGACTCCATATTGCAATCAGGTGAGCATCCAGTGCCAACTTTACTGTCTTTATCTCAATAAGTACTGGCATTATTTTTATTTTTTTGGTCTTATTACACACAGAAAATTGCCCTCTTTGTTTTTTGTGTTTTTTTTTTTTCAAAATAGTATTTGGAGCGCTATCAGTAAAACAGATCAGCGTTTGGACAGTTAAAGAGTTAATCATACTTCGTATTGCTTCTTGTAGCTTTAGTTTTTATCAGTGGATGCTCATAGCAAATGACATAAAAAAAAAGAAAAGAAAAACTTTTAGTTATCCCATTTACATGGAGATATCCAAGTACATGTATTACTAGAGTAATAACTAATCTGGATAATTATGTCTTTCAGGTGGCTGTGCGAGGCTGTTTCTTGGGATCAGCATGTGGTGTTGGCATCATAGTTATTACTCTGTGCGAGGCTTCGTACCGTGTGTTTGGTTGGTACATGGTAGTTTTAACATTTTTCCACTATTCAGAGTACCTGACAACTGCTATTGGTAATCCCCAAACCCTCAGCCTAGACTCTTACCTCTTGAACCATAGTTGGGCATATGGCATTGCAGCAGTTGCCAGTTGGACAGAATTTTTTCTGGAGAGATGGTTGCTACCAGACATGAAGAAAGTTTGGTATGTTAGTGTTATTGGAATTATAATCTGTCTTTGGGGTGAGATTATAAGAAAGTCTGCCATGCTCACTGCCAAAACCAATTTCAATCACATTGTTCAAACGAAGAGACAGGAAAATCATGAACTTGTTACTTGGGGTACCTACAAGCTCTTCAGACATCCAAGTTATGTAGGATGGTTTTGGTGGAGTGTTGGCACACAGCTCATCCTTGTTAACCCATTATGTTCTATAGCTTATACTTTAGCTTCTTGGAGCTTCTTCAATGAAAGAATAAATTTTGAGGAAATCACACTTATAAATTTCTTTGGTGAAAAATACCTTGATTATCAAAAGAGAGTAGGTACTGGTTTACCCTTTATTAAGGGATATCAGTATAATCACAGATCTCCATCAAATTCACAATGAAGGTTTAGGAATACCTTTTCATGCACAACTTTTGAGGGTTTAACCCCTTAGGCATTTTTGATGTGTTAGAGCTCGTATATTTTTTTTTTATTTACTGTACAATGTAAGTTAATACTGTATGAAGTACAGAACTGTATTTGGTATTCCCTCTTAGAGGGCTGTATGAGCATGAGTTAGTATATTGCATGTAAAAGGCTTTTAATGATTTGATGATTTTAATGCCTTGGGCAAGTTTCAATTACATTCACAATAATTATCAACAGTGCTGTTCAGTTATTGATGGAATGTTTAGTGTTTAAATCGTTAGAATATAAAATATAGTACGCTTTGTCTGTGATACATGTAACATGTTGGCAGAAATATATATAGTAATAAATTACAGTGGACCCTCGGTTTTCGTTGAAAATTCTTTCCAGAATGCTGTTCGAGTGCCGTCACCAAACGAATTTGTTCCCATAAGGACAAATGTAAATTAGATTAGTCATTTCAGACTCCCCAAAAGTACACTTACAAAAGCACTTATGAAAATACACTTACATAATGCATACTTACATAATTGTTCGAGTTTGGAGGTGCATGAAAACCGAGGGTCCACTGTATGTGCGATACATTTTGAAAAAAGTAAACTAGAATTGAAAGTCCATGAAAGCAATTCTGTGGCAGAATTATCTTCTCACTTTACAAACTGGAGGCCAGACTCTGAAAAGTGGTAAACAAGACACTGGTTGCAGTGGAGGGGGTGTTCATTGAAGTAAAAATCCATTGTAGCAAAATGACCAGCCAGTGGACATGGTCCATGTTATGGAGACCCCATGGGACACACATTATCAATAATAGACAAAATCTCGTGCAAAAAACTTTGTCCATTGTATAGGAAGCCCACCGGACACACTACCACTAATGGACAAAATATCAATGCAGAGAACTTAGTTTGTTGTATCAAACATTTATCCGGCCAGATATTTTATCAGTTATATCTGAAACCTATTACCTAGGAGTCAGTTATATCAAAATTTTACTGCACCTGTACATAAAAAATACTCACCCATGAGTCAAACATAGTATCTGTCAGGGACTCCGCTACAACCAGTGTTTCTTTTTCTTTCTTTTTTTACTATATTCTCACTTGATATTTATTTCCTTTAGGCTAACAACATGCTATCCATAATAATGTTGGTAGAATTATCTACTGTATTAGGTAAAAGGACACACATGCAACTAATGTGACATTTTATTGTAGTGACATTACAAACAATACAAGAACACAGGGTATATAAAGGTATAATGGAGTGAGATGAAAGAGCATTAGCACTGCAGTAGGCTAAATGGCCCATATTGTTGGTAGTAGTAGTAATGGTGGTGGTGGTAGTGGTAGTAGCAGTAGCAGTAGTGGAGGTAACTTTTGGTTGCTATGTGATGATGGGATTTATTGTTTAAAAAGAACTCTTGCTAGTACTTCAGAGATGACGAAGCTGCCTTTAATCTGTCTGAAATGGCATTTAAAGATGATTCAAGGTATTGTCTGCAGAAATTGGGTTCTTTGATCATAAAATCATTAAATCTCATCTAATGGAATTCTAGTATTGTACACACATCAACATTGATGTGTTCGTTGACACATTTTCAGGCTTTGTGCTGTTCCACCAGCATATGCCTTGTCACAACCTCCACAAGGGATTATGTAACCCCCTGCATTGACTAGTTCAAGGTTCTTTACTTTGATCCTGGTCAGGTCTTTGATGGATGTAGAGGTTGTCATGGCAGCTCTAGTGTTGGCTTGTGCAAGTACTGTGGAGACATTCAAAGCAACTTGGCTATTGGGATTTTTTATAATTTTGTTTGTCATGGTCTTAGTGCATGGATAATTGATGATTTGGAAGGCTGTTTTCTTACAATCCTTAATGAAAAAGGAGGGAAAATATATCTCAGTGAAGATATGTAGGTTAGGTAAGGTTTGTCAGGAAACAGGACAAGTGCTTCCTGATGTGGTTCTTAGTCAGATGATGACCTGCCGATGAAGCTTTTGGTCATCTGACCAACGCCATCCACTGACTTACCAGTCCACCTCTTTAAAAATTATGGTTATAGTTATAACCATTTAGTTGTATAATGTAGGTATGTGTGTATACTCCTCTTCAAGAAACTCGGTGCTCCAAATTTGGTATGCTTTTTGGAAAAATCTGATGATGCCTCCTTTGGTCTTAATATCCTGACTGGAATAGAAGTGTGTGAGATCACTTTTGTTTGCAGGCTTCCTGTAAACTTGGAAATTTAGGGTGTCACTCTCTTCTTCACAGAGGTACCCACCACACAAGATTTTGTTGACTTGATTGAAGTCTGTGTTAACTTCAGTTGTTTCTCTTTCAACAATAGGTTCTACAAACAAACACATGTCATGGGAATGGGCTCTCCCATCAGCACCATCTTTGCAAACTTGTATATATAGCTCCTAGAAGCTGAACATTTTCCCAGCATCATCCCCATGAATGTCACGTGGTTACGTTACATGCATGATGTCCTTATAATAACTCCCAAACATTTTGACATTCAGAATTTACAGAGGAGGCTCAGTACAGTTGAACTGGCCATACAGTTCACACTTGAAGACCCCAATGACAGGTTACCATTTCTTGAGTCCTTATTCACAAAGTAGATAACACACTAAAATTTCAAGTTTACAGGAAACCTACATACAAAAATGATCTCTCACTTCTATTTCTGCCAGGATATTAAGACCAAATGAGGTATCATCATCAGATTTTCCTGAGAGTATATCGAATTTGCATTCCAGAGTTGCTTGATGAGGAGTATGCATACATAAACAAAACCTTGACCAAGCTGCATTTACCTTCTCTTTTTCATCAAGAACTGTAAGAAAAGAGTCCTTCACATCATCAATTCTACACACACTAGCAACACTCCAAACAAAATCATTATCCTTCCCAACAGTCAAGCTGCCTTAAATGTCTCTACAGTACTCACACAAGCAAACACTGGAGTTGCCATCACAACCAGCACATCCATCAAAGACCTGACCAGGACCCAAGTGAAGAACCTTGAACTAGTCAATGTCTCCACAGTCCCTTGTGGAGGCTGTGACAAAGCATCCATCATTGAAACAGCACAAAGCTTGGAAACGTGTCTCAATGAACACCCAAATGCGTGCAAAAATGATAACTTTAGCAACATGTCTACTCAACACCAAAATTCCACCAACCATTTGATGAGATTTAATGATGCCTGTCTTGTGAAAAGAACCCAGTTTCCACAGACAAAAATGCCTAGAATCATCTTTTAATTGCCATTTCAGATACTGTTAAACAAAATAAATGCAGCTTCATCATCTTTGAAGTACCAAGATTATTATAATCAAAACCTAGCGCTAAACCTACTGGGGCCATACAGCACTGCTGTAGTACCAAGAGTTACCTCCACCATTACTGCTGCCACCACCCCACCTTCTCCGCCAAGAACAACCCCCCACCACCCCCTCTTCCACTGCCATAAGCCTCCCCCCAAGCTTGGACCAGTTAGCCTGTTGCAGTGCTTAAGCTCTTTTCACTTTGCTACTTATATATACCCTTTTTGTCTTTGATTTGTTGTTAATGGCTTCACGATGCTCCTGGAGAGAGCAACATTGCCACAATACAGTCACCTAACATTCTGTCTGCTTAAGCAGATTTGCTTTTTGGGTTCCACACTATTCAACAGTATTTGCACTAGGCCTACTGAGCAATGCTAGGTAGGTCTTCAAGCCCAAGTATTCCCATTCTTGATTTTTTTTTAATTGCTAAAAGTATTCGCTGCAATTGCACATCTTGGCAATTTCACTGATCTGCAACTGTTGTTTTTTTAACAAACTTTTGTTTTCTTATATCTCTTCTAAATCTGAATTTGTATAATTTCAATCCTTTGCTGCAAGTTCTTTATTGGTTAGATATTTTAAGCACCTTATTCATAGCCCCTTTATTAATTCCTTGTTGGTAGTTCTGCCAATTTTGTAGTTTTTATTTTAGATCCTCACTTTTAATATGCTTACTGTTATTCTTCATAAGCTTGCTATATTCAGTCATGTCTTTCAAATACAGCCTCTCCTCACTTAGCGACATACTCGTTTACAGATACCTCGGACTTACGTCGGGATCTCTAACCAGTATTTATACCTAAATAATGTATATTAGAGCTGATTTCCTCTATTCTGTTTATTTCAGTATACAGTACACTACCAGAAATGTTATAAATGGTGCAAAGGTGACATTAAAACAATGTCAAAGATGGTTGACACAAATTCACTACCATTATAGTATGCTCCTCACTTAGCGACAAATTCGTTTAATGATGTGGTCTTAGGAACGGAACTCCGTCGTTAAGTAAGGAGAGGCTGTATAGCTTTCCGTCATTTTATAAATTATTTAATTTTGTCCTTCCTCCAAGTCTTCAATGGAAATTCCACTTACAAGATTATCTTGAATGTGTTCCAATTTGTCACCAAATGTACAATTCTCAGTTGCCACAGTATGTTCTTAATGTGCTTCTTTGCTCTCTTGAATTTTCGTACTCTACTATAATTTTTTTTTTAAATTTAGGGATATTTTTTGTGAAGTGAAATGTGCCTCCAACTTTGCTAGAACTGTATTATACTCGTCAGCCTCTGGCCAAATATGATGGAAAAATAAACACATAAGCAGTATAATGTGATCCTTTATTGACAACATTTCGCCCACGCAGTGAGCTTTATCGAGTCACAAACTGTTTGCAACTGTTTGTGACTCGATAAAGCCCACTGCGTGGGCAAAACGTTGTCAATAAAGGATCACATTATACTGCTTATGTGTTTATTTTTCCATTGTGTCAGTATTTTATACCATTTATTTCCGCCAAAAATGATATTTCGTTCCTGCCACTTGAATACTTCTTGGCTTGTTGTTTAATTCTTGTCATTTGGAATGTATCAAGTTGTGACTTTAACCAATAGGGTTGAATAAAGTTGAAGGGACTAGGTGACCTGTACTGGGTCATGTTGGATGATCAGAGTAATAGTAATCAAGGTTGGTCCTTGCTTAGCTCACCATGTGCCACTGCCAGTTACAAACAATATTAAGTGTACTCACATCTTTTTAATGTATGTGTATTTATTAGAGCATATATAAATAATTTAATCCTATACTAAACCATACCACGGGTGGGGTTCGAACCCGCCGTCAGAGAGTCTCAAAACTCCAGACCGTCGCGTAAGCCACTGGGCCAGTTAGCTTCAATAAGATTCATCCAACTAGGTATATTTCTACACCATAAGAAGGTTAGCATAGGCACCACTGTGTCCACAAATGCAAGTTTTTACAGACGAATCTCCCGCTAGCATGGCCGTGACGAACTCTAGCTCAAGTCCCCCTCAAAGCCGTCAACATGACTCACGAAATCGTAATGACACGATCACAAACAAACCATACCATAACCTTCCCATGGTGTAGAAATATACCTAGTTGGATGAATCTTATTGAAGCTAGCTGGCCCAGTGGTTTACGCGACGGTCTGGAGTTTTGAGACTCTCTGACCGCGGGTTCGAACCCCACCCGTGGTATGGTTTCTTTGTGATCGTGTCATTACGATTTCGTGAGTCATGTTGATGGCTTTGAGGGGGACTTGAGCTAGAGTTCGTCACGGCCATGCTAGCGGGAGATTCGTCTGTAAAAACTTGCATTTGTGGACACAGTGGTGCCTATGCTAACCTTCCTATGGTGTAGAAATATATCTAGTTGGATGAATCTTATTGAAGCTAGCTGGCCCAGTGGCTTACGCGACAGTCTGGAGTTTTGAGACTCTCTGACCGCGGGTTCGAACCCCACCCGTGGTATGGTTTGTTTGTGATCGTGTCATCACGATTTCGTAAGTCGAGTTAATCCTATACTCCCTGAGAGACCAAGTGTTAAGGTGTGTATTGATCTTTGTCATTCTGAACATAAAAAGTTCTTAGAAATTATTATTACATTCATGGGGAAACACTTCACCTGACAGAAAGGAAGGCATTCAGGCTTGTTTCAAGGAATCGGAGTAGTGGTACACTTCCTTAGATCAAGAGCCCCTCACCAGTATCAAGGAACCTCCCTTGAGGGAAGTTCTTAGAAGTAAATGTTTACTTCAACAAATGGATTGAAATTATATACTGGTACTTAGAAGATACATTGGCTGTCTCCCACTGAGATAGGGTAACCTGGAAAAGAAGAAACACTTTCATCACCACTCACCCCAACACTGTCTTGCCAGACATACTGACATTACAGTTCAGATACTCCTCCAAACTGCAATATCTCCACCCCTCCTTCAGAGTGCATGCACTAGTTCAAACCTCCAGGACTCAAGTCTGGTTGACCGGTTACCCTGAATCCCTTCGTAAATGTTACCTTACTCCAGCAGCACAGATTTATGCTGCAGTATATTGTGCACATATTTGATGAATAAACTGACATGTAGCCTCAAACTAAACAAGTTGACTGTGTAGCAGTATCAAACATAACTGGAGCCTGAAGTGATCAATCCTTGATGCCTTGTGATGTCTGATGGCAAGTGCCTTGATGCCTGTGAGGAGCTCTTGACTTATTCTCTTCTTTAGGTTGAACCTGAATGCCTCCCATTCCTCAGGCACTAAACTCCCCTACGGGCTTAGCTTTTACCACCGATTAAAATAAAATTGATGCCATTTGAAGGTTGCGAACACCAAGTACACTGCTGCCAGCAGTAGTATACTTTATTTTCTTATTTCCCTGGTTAGTATTAAAAACAAGTTATTCTGCAAACAGACCAGGTATTGAGGTTGTTTGATATTAATGAGCACAAATATTTAAATAAATTTCAACATGCAATACACCACTGCTGAGAATGTGGCAAGAGACAATATTTACTGTGTTATTAGAGAGGCTTCCATTATCCAAGAATTTTGTATATTCAGGTATAGTACGATATACAAAATTTAAGTGGTCAGTAAATTCTCAATTTAATGGGCTAATAAAGGGAGGCAGGTGACTGGTAATGGTGATTGTGGTTGCTGGTAATGGTGATTGTAGTGGATAATAATGAGATTGTTTTCTGACCATAACAATAACAGTTTTGTAACCAACAGATATTGTCCATTGTTTCCAATTCGATTGATCCAGTGAGTTTTGTCCCTAATTTCCGAAGTCTGCTACATGGAGGTCTCTTAAATCGAGGCTTTACTGTATTAGGGTCCTCATTTTAGCTGTTTTCAAGCTTTTGTCTAAGTGAGAAGTCACAACTACACTTTCAAGAAAGTTTTGAATTCTTTACAAGTTATAAAGTGGATCCAGAGACAGTTACTTCATTGTGAATAAATTGTGAAAAAAAAAAATTTCCTCATTCTTAGTTCATTTAGTTAACAAATATTTATACAACAAATACAAATTTAAAAATAAGAACTTCTTATTTAGCAGTTTTGTTCAAATATACTTTTATGCTTGTTGCATGATTGCACAAAATGTATTCCATATTGGAATTTCATCAGTATTGCCTAATTTATTAACCATTTGCTGTATGGCAAAGCTTTCACTAAGAAATATATGATGACTAATTCACATAAAATTTTGCCAAGAAATTATCCATAATAGAGACAAGATTTTTTAAATTTTTGCATATGGTAAATGTGATGGAAAGTCAAATATGTGATAGAAGTTTTGCATATGTTCACAATTTGGGCCACATTTTTTTTTATCACCTTAACCACTTAACTGTCCAAATGTAGATCTGTGTTCTCTCGCCCAGAGCTCCGAATATTTTTTTTTTTTTTTTTAAATTAAAGAGGGCAATTTTCTGTGTGTAATGACGGCAACATGGAGTCCTGCCCCTTGCAGAAATGTTGTCGATATACCTTTTTTTCTCGTTTTTATTTTAATTTTATATAATTTTTATGTAATGATAATTACAATTTGTAGTAGTTCTTGTGATTTCATAGCCAATGTTTGTTCTGACACTAATATTAGGTACTGAAATAGTACTCAAATAGTCACAAACACACTGACAGGTGAACATTTTCACCTGCCTTGGTCACATACTATTGTCTAGGCAGGGAAGTGTTCTTGGCCCACTTCTCTTTCTCATTTACATTAACGACCTATCAAATGCATCTCAACTACTCAAACCCATACTATTTGCAGATGACACTACATACGTTTTCTCTCACCCAAGCCCAGACATACTAGCCAACACTGTAAATGCTGAATTGCAGAAAATATCTACCTGGATGATGACTAACAAACTTACTCTCAATATTGATAAAACCTATTTCATTCAGTTTGGAAACAGAGCTACAAATGTACCACTTAACATATTGATAAACGGGTCCCCTATCACAAAACTCACAGAGGGAAAATTCTTAGGAATCCATCTTGACAGTGGCCTCAAATTTCAGACACATATACAACAAATTTCCAAGAAAGTCTCCAAGACTGTGGGAATACTGTCCAAGATACGGTACTATGTTCCACAACCAGCTCTCCTTACCCTATATCACACACTCATTTACCCCTACCTCACCTATGGAATCTGCACATGGGGCTCAACAACAATAACTCATCTCAGACCATTAATAACACAACAAAAGGCTGCAGTCAGAATGATAACAAATTCCCACCCCAGACAACATACTCCACCAATATTCAAAAATCTAAACTTACTCACCATACAAAACATCCATACTTTTTACTGTGCCTATTACATACATAGAACACTAAACTCAAATATTAACCCACCACTTAAACTTCTCCTTACCAACCTTAACAGGACACATGACCATAACACAAGACACAGATCACTCCTCGATGTTCCCAGTGTCCATCTAACACTATGCAAAAACTCAATGCACATTAAAGGCCCGAAAATTTGGAATTCATTACCTGTGATTGCCAAAGAAACCCTGCCTGTACCTCAATTCAAAGCACTGCTAAAAATCCACCTTCTCACCCAAACCTAAGTGCACAATATTTAACGTTACCAACAAAGTTGATTAATCACTTAAATGTAAAAACCTGTCATAAATAATGCATACTGAGCTAACTCTGTTTCTATAGCATTACCAAATAAAATAATCTACTCTCTTGTACTCTGTGTAACTTATCTAATGAACATATAAACTGTACTTTCAACACAACTAATTGTTTTATTTTGTGATCTGATTTAATTAATTGCATTGCTGCAATTAACAAATTATTATGTTCAACTTATATTCAAATTTCACAACCTAAATACACAATTATACTTATTTTGTAAATTATCAACCAAAATTTTTTACCATGTACTCTACTGTTAATTAATTTTAAGAATGCCCACAATGCTCAGCATATTTGGGACTATTGGCATGGACACCTCATGACGATCTGTTGGAGTGTGAGCAGGGTAACATTTTGTGAAGGGATTCAGGGAAACCAGTTAATTGATTTAGTTGGACTTGAGTCCTGGAAATGGGAAGTACAATGCCTGCACTTTAAAGGAGGGGTCTGAGATAGTGACAGCTGGGAGGGACTATTCTCAGCTGTCGTATCTGAGCTCCTCTGCAAAGACAGTGATTATGTATGAGTGTGGTGAAAGTTGTTGAATGATGATAAAATATTTTCTTTTTGGGGATTTTCTTTCTTTTTGGGTCACCCTGCCTCGGTGGGAGACGGCCGACTTGTTGAAAAAAAAAAAAAAAAACTCATGTATATCTAGAACTATGTAGTACAACCTTGTATCATGTCAAAATAAAATTATTATTATTATTATTATTTATAGGTCGCAGCAATGTTTTAGACACGCTGGAGTATATACAGTCATACCTCGGTTAACGATGGCATCAGATAACGATAAATTCGGTTAGCGATACATTTTTACGTCAAAATATTGACTCGGTTTACGATGATTGTTCGGTTTACGATATTCGTCCCGGACACATCCGTGTGGCGCCCAGCTGTGCGGGCACTCCAGGGAGCGTCAGTGTGCTATTGTTTACAAGCGAGAGCGACCACCACCCACGCATTCATACCAGTATATTGTCATTATTCCACAGTTTTTAGTGCTTGCAACTGATAAATAAGCTACCATGGGTCCAAAGAAAGCTCCTAGTGCCATCCCTGTGGTAAAGAGGCTCAGAAATACAGTAGAACTGAAGGAGATAATAGAAAAATATGAAAGTGGAGTGCGTATCACTGAGCTGGCCAGGCTGTATGGTAAAGCCTATTCTACCATCGCTACCATTGTGGCCAAGGGAAATACACGTAAAATCAAGGAAGCTGTTGTTGCGAAAGGTGCATTTGTGATCACAAAACAGAGATCGCAAGTGCTGGAAGATGTGGAAAATTTGTTGTTGGTGTGGATCAACGAGAAACAGTTAGCAGGAGATAGTGTTACGCAGGCAATAATATGTGAAAACGCAAAGCAGTTGCATGATGATCTCGTTAAGAAAATGCCTGCAACGAGTGCTGACGTGAACGAATTTAAAGCCAGCAGAGGCTGGTTTCAAAAATTTAAGAATCGAAGTGGCATACATAGTGTTGTGAGGCATGGTGAGGCAGCCAGTTGTGACAAAAGTGTGGCTGAAAAATATGTGCCTGAATTCCAGGGGTACATAGAGGCTGAACAATTCCAACCCCAACAAGTGTTTAATTGTGATGAAACAGGCCTGTTTTGGAAGAAAATGCCTAACAGGACCTTCGTTACTCAGGAGGAAAAGGCACAGCCAGGACACAAGCCTATGAAAGACAGGCTAACTTTGATGCTTTGTGCTAATGCCAGTGGTGATTGCAGATTGAAGCCTTTACTGGTGTATCATTCTGAAAATCCCCGAGTGTTTGGCAGATGCGGTATCACCAAGTCTAACTTGTGTGTGATGTGGAAGTCTAACAAAAAGGCATGGGTCACAAAGGACATTTTCTTAGATTGGTTCAATGGCGTGTTTGGCCCCAGTGTGAAGAAATATCTCCAGGAAAATAATTTGCCACTTAAGTGCCTCCTGATAATGGACAATGCTCCTTGTCATCCTCCAAACTTGGTAGAGAAAATTGTGGAGGACTTGAAATTCATCAAAGTGAAGTTCTTGCCCCCTAATACCACTCCTCTCCTCCAGCCCATGGACCAGCAGGTCATTGCAAACTTTAAAAAACTCTACACCAAAGCAATGTTTCAAAAGTGTTTTGATGTGACCAGAGACATGCAGATGACCCTAAGAGACTTTTGGAAAAATCATTTCCATATCCTGCATTGTGTACACCTTATAGGTAAGGCTTGGGAGGGAGTGACTACCAGGACTTTGAACTCTGCCTGAAGAAAATTGTGGCCAGACTGTGTCCTAGAGAGGGATTTTGAAGGTTTTGGGGCTGAGGCTCAGAACCCTGAGCCTGAGCCTGTTGTGGAAGAAATTGTGGAACTGGGAAAGTCCATGGGGTTGGAGGTGAGTGGTGAGGATGTGGAACAGTTGGTGGAGGAGCACAATGAAGAGCTAACCACTGAAGATCTGCAAGAGCTTCAACAGCAACAGCAACAAGAGACCACAAGTCAGGACAATGGTTCAGAGGAGGAGGAGGTGGAACAGAGATGGAAGAAGGTGCCTTCTTCAGTGATTAAGGAGATTTGTGGAATGTGGAGCAGGGTGCAAGGCTTTATGGATGAATATCACCCTAACCATGCTGTTGCAGGCCGTGCTGGCAACCTGTACAATGACACTGTGGTGTCCCATTTCAGGGATGTGTTAAAGAATTGCCAGACACAGAGCTCCCTGGACAGATTTTTGGTTAGAGAGGGGTCCAGTGACTCTCAACCTGGTCCTAGTGGCATTAAAAGAAAAAGGCCAGTAACCCCAGAAAAGAACTTGCCACCTGCATTGTTAATGGAAGGGGATTCCCCTTCCAAACACTAGTAAACTATACTCCATCCTTTCCCCTCTTCCCGTCCTCCACACATCAACAACTCTTCAATAAATGTAAGTGACATGTTATTGTACTATATTTACATGTATTTCTTTAATGTTCATTAAATTGTGTATTATTTAATGTCAAAAAGTTCTAAAAAATATTTTATTTTACTACTTTTGAAAGTCTGGAATGGATTAATTTTATTTCCATTATTTCTTATGGGGAAAATTGATTCGGATAACGATTGATTCGGTTACAGATACGCCCTCTCTGACGGATTAATATCGTTAACCGAGGTATGACTGTATATGAAACTCCTTGAAGCATGGTGTAAGACTAGTGTCACTCCACTGCTGACAGTGCAGCAGTGGAGTGACATCTAATGATCGTGCACTGCCTTGGCTTTTGTTTTCACTGTTACACAAACATGCCTGTCTGTCTGTCTGTTTCTCTCTATCTTCCTGTCTGTCTGTCTAGCTCTGTCTCTTCTTATCTGTCTTCCTGAAGTTAGTTTAATATCTTTATTATGCACCCCATACCCATCCTGTGGACGGTAGTCAAAAGATTTCAGAGGTACATAATGGGTCCAGGGACTGGTGAACTAACAGGTATTACACAATGATGCAGAGTCGTCACGTCTGATTCCTGAACGAGTGAAAATGTGTATTACTTACCAGTCATGCTTATTATGCCTTATGTCTACAAGCACAGTTAAGGACTTTGTCTGGATTTTTGGGGTTATCCTAGATAATTTACACTATGAATATGTGTACCTGTGAGACAGAGACAGCCAAAGTCAATCAGCTAGCCAGCCAGCCGAACACACATTACACATGTTCCCGAATTGTAATATTTCCTCTACCACTTGTGGACACATCCATCTCAAGGCCACTAAACTCAGGACCAGTATCACTTTCCTCTTAAAAGGGGAGTGTTAATACAACATGACATCAGTGGATCCCTGGTGTTTGCCATGCTGTTTGCTCTAGCTGGCGCTCAATTGAACTGGTGCTCCAACAAGGTACAGTGGTACCCCGACTTACGATATTAATCCGTCAGAGAGGGCATATTTTAAAGCGAAACAATCGTAAAACGAATCAATTTTCCCCATAAGAAATAATGGAAATAAATTTAATCCGTCCAAGACTTCCAAAAGTAGTTAAATAAAATATTTTTTAGAACTTTTGGACATTAAATAATACAGAATTGAATAAAGAATACATAAATACATGCAAATATTTTACAATAACATGTCACTTACATTTATTGAAGAGTTGT
>WNWK01019070.1:0-38589 GCA_009830355.1 Cherax destructor | reverse complement strand
TTTTCTTGTACATCCTGGCAAGATCACTCAGACGTACACCACTCATATTTTTCTATGATTTCCTTCTTCAGTTCGATGGTGTTCCTCACTCTCTTTACCCCAGGGATGCCACTAGGAAGCTTCTTTGGACTCATGGTGACTTATTTCACAGTGGCAATAACTAAAACCACCAAAAAATACACCAAATGTATTGTGAATCTTTGAAAGAGCGCGCTGGGTAATGTTCTCTCAATGGTAAACAATGCTTCACTGGCGTCCTGCGTTTGCGCGGAGCAGGCGGACACGTCTAATACCTTTCGGTAACCGAGGACTTTTTCGCTAACCGATTACGAAAAAAGCTTACGTTTTCCGAAACTTTCGTTAACAGGACCTTTCGTTAACCGAGGGTCCACTGTATTTATCTAACCTATTTTTAAAACTACACAACGTCTTAGCATCTATGACGGTACTCGGGAGTTTGTTCCACTCATCCACAACTCTATTACCAAACCAGTGCTTTCCTATATTCTTCCTGAATCTGAACTTTTCCAAGTTGAAACCATTGCTGCGAGTCCTGTCTTGGCTGCATATTTTCAGCATGCTATTTACATCCCCTTTTTTTATTCCTGTTTTCCATTTATACACCTCAATCATATCCCCCCTAATTCTATGCTTTTCTAGAGAGTGCAGATTCAGGGCCCTCAGTCTATCCTCATAGGGAAGATTTCTGATACATGGGATCAACTTTGTCATCCTCCTCTGTACGTTTTCCAGTGCATTTATATCCATTCTGTAATATGGTGACCAGAACTGTGCAGCATAATCTAAATGAGGCCTAACCAAAGATATATAGAGTTGAAGAACAACCTGAGGACTTCTATTATTTATACTTCTTGATATGAAGCCAAGGATTCTGTTAGCTTTATTGCGAACACTTATGCACTGTTGTCTTGGCTTCAAATTACTACTAACCAGAACTCCTAAATCCTTCTCGCAATCACAAGTAATAAGATCTACATTATTCAGTTTATATGTGGCATGGTTATTGTCCTGCCCAACATTTAGAACTTTGCATTTGTTTACATTAACCCTTTGACTGTTGGAGGCCTCATTCTGAAACTGTCATTCTATGTCACAAAATTTTGGAAAAAAAAAAATTATTTTCTCTTATGAAATGATAGAGAATCTTTTCCCGATTGTAATGACACCAAACGTATGAAATGTGATGGAAAACTTACGAAATTACGCTCTCGCAAAGTTAGCGATGTCTGACATATACGCATCGGCGATTTCGCCGACTTTGAGCCCTATTTTCGGCTAATTCCATTGTTACAGTCGACCAAACTCATAGTTATTTCTTTAGAACTCCATTTGTTCTATCGACTGAGTACAAGAAACCACCAATTTACCAATTTCAACTACCCAATAAAGTGGTCAGAATTTGGCAATTTTGCCAATTTCATGCAAAATAAAAAAGATGTCAATTTCAAAACAGGGTCTAGAATAAACAATGCAGACATTCCTGGCACTAAAATAAGATGTTATCTGTTCATTAGTCATGTCTTTAGGCCCCTCTTATATTACTCTTGCTTTCTATTTTGATTTTTTTATTCACACAAAAAATAGAAGATTTATTGTTATGCAGACTATTGCATTATTGTAAAAACGGTATAAATAATATCTGTGCACTTGTGAAAGATTATTAGACTTACCAGTTGATGTGTATTGGACGTGTGGCATGATTTGTTTACTCTTGAACATTGGCAAAAATCGAACATTTCCGCTAATTTGAACTCAATTTCAAGATCGTTTTCATCATGAAACTAATCAAAATCATCTCTATTCATGTAATATGTTTTCCATTCTATGAAATAAGACCACGAAAAAGAGAATACAATCATAAATACTATACGAAAGTACACCTCAAAGTCGGCGTTTTATTCCAAAAACATGGTCGGAGTTTTTTTTTTCTCATGCACTGCGTGCTGCAGGATTTTTTTTATACTGCGCACACTGACCACACAGACCCATTCTCTCATATGTGGGCCTACCAGCTTTCTCCCGTTTGGTTTGAGACTGCTAGAATTTGTGAGTATGTATACGTCCGAAACACTGGCTCGTAAGACGTATATATACGTCCGAAACACTGACTCGTAAGACGTATATATACGATTGAAACAGTCAAAGGGTTAAACTGCATCTGCCAATTCTCCGACCACTGCATCAGTCTATTCAAATCATCCTGGAGTGTTCTAATGTCCTCATTTGAATGAATTGGATGGCCTATTTTGGTGTCATCAGCAAATTTACTTATGTTGCTATTTATTCCCTCATCTATATCGTTTATATAAATTGTAAACAACAGGGGGCCCAAAACTGACCCCTGTGGAACACCGCTTGAGACGTGCCCCCATTCTGATTTCTCTCTATTTATGCAAACTCTCTGCCGCCTATTTGTCAACCATGCCTCTACCCAGGAAAAAATTTCTCCTCCTATTCTGTTTGCCTTAAGTTTCCTCAGTAGCCTCTGATGTGGAACTTTATCGAAAGCCTTACTGAAGTCCATATACACAATATAATATTCATTACCATGATCTACCTCCTCAAACACCTTAGTGAAAAAAGTTAGTAAATTCGTAAGACAGGAACGCCCCTTTGTAAAACCGTGTTGAGATTCATTAATAAATTTATGCTTTTCAAGATGGCTACGAATTGCCTCGGCAATTATTGACTCCATAAATTTACCAACTATGGAGGTAAGGCTTATTGGTCTTTAGTTCGAAGCATTCTTAAATCCATAAACAAGAGGCACCAATATGAAAAACAATACAGAAGGGGTCTAATAACCAGAGAACAATCCAAACGCTACTCATCAATCCTTACTAGCCTGATAAGAAGGTCCAAAAAATTGTATTATGAGAACAGACTCCAGACCGTAAAAGGTGATATGAAAAAGACCTGGAAAACCCTATCTGCAATTCTAGGAAATAAAAAGATATCCACGAACAATACCATCAAATTATCAAAAACAGACGAACCCCTACTCTCACCAACTGAGACAGCAAACAGACTTAATGTTTTCTTCTCCACCATAGGAAAGAATCTAGCGAGTAAAATCCCAAGCTCGAACACTCGTCCAACAGACTACCTCACCAACACCTACCCAGATACACTATTCCTAGCTCCTACCAACTCAATTGAAGTCTCGCTCATAATCAACACCCTTAAAAACAAAGCAGGAGACATAAACAGCTTACCACCATTTATGTACAAAAAAACTTCACAGGTACTGTCACCAATTATAGCAGCATTATTCAATAAATCCATTGAATCTTCTACCTTCCTATCAATTCTCAAAATAGCTAGGGTCACCCCGATCCACAAAGGAGGTGACCAAACTGACTTGAATAATTATAGACCAATCTCAAATTTACCACTGCTTTCTAAAATCTTCTAAAAATTAATTCATAGACAGATCTATTCCTACTTCGTCTCACACAATGTACTCAACCCCTGTCAATTTGGATTCAGGACTAACAAGAGCACAAACGATATATACACCGCACTTGAGAAGAAAGAAGTCCCGCTGGGAATCTTCATAGACCTACGCAAAGTATTTGATACAGTCGACCATGATTTATTCCTCACAAAATTAGCGTACTATGGTATTAGGGGGCACCCACTCAACTACCTAAAGTCGTACCTTAGCAACAGAAGCCAGTACGTGTACACAAATGGAGAGAACTCTTCCACACAACAAATTACAGTCGGAGTCCCTCAAGGAAGTGTCCTGGGGCCACTCCTATTCCTCATTTACATAAACGACCTACCGAATGCATCACAACTACTCAAACCCATATTATTTGCAGATGACACAACATATGTCTTCTCTCACCCTAATCCAGTCATACTAGCCAACACTGTTAATGCCGAATTACAGAAAATATCAACATGGATGAAGACAAATAAGCTTACTCTCAATACTGACAAGACCTACTTCATTCAGTTTGGAAACAAAGCCTCAAATGTTCCACTTAACATAACGCTCAATGGTTCACCCATCACAAGACTCACAGAGGGAAAATTCCTAGGAATCCACCTTGACGGTAGTCTTAAATTCCAAACACATATACAACAAATTTCCAAGAAAATCTCAAAGACAGTAGGTATATTATCAAAGATACGCTATTATGTGCCACAACCAGCTCTCATTGCACTATATCATTCACTTATCTACCCTTATCTCACCTATAGAATCTGTGCATGGAGCTCAACAACACTAAATCACCTTAGACCACTCATAACCCAGCAAAAAGCTGCAGTCAGGATGATAACAGATTCCCACTCTAGACAGCATACTCCACCTATATTCAAAACTTTAAAACTACTCACCGTAAAAAACATTCATACCTATTCATGTGCCTACTACATACATAAAACTCTACATGCTAATATCAACCCTCCGCTCAAAATTCTCCTCAACAACTTTAATAGGTCCCACGACCACGACACAAGACACAGATCACTATTTGACATACCCCGAGTCCATACTAACCAATGTAAAAATTCTATGCACATAAAGGGCCCCAGAATCTGGAATTCATTACCAGTAAATATTAAGTTAACCTTGTCTGAAAATCAATTCAAGACTCTTCTCAAAAATCACCTACTCACCCTATACTAAATACTCATACTGTAACAAACTTTCAAACTCAATGTTATTTTACTTAAGATAATCTCAGTTTTATATTCTCATCCTCCTTAACACTTGTTGCAATTTCATATCATCATATTGTCATTTTAATAGTATAGTATCATCATTTTGTTAATTTGAAATAAAATATATAACTAGAAGAAACTCAATAAATTTCTCTAGTATTGTTAATTTACTAGTATAGCATCAACATATTGTAACTTGAAATAAAATATACAACTAGAATAAACTCAACCAATTTCTCTAGTATTGTCTTTTAATAGTAAAGTATAATCATATTGTAATTTGAAATAATATATAACTAGAATAAACTCAATCAATTTCTCTAGTATAATGTACATAGTGAATAAGTCTTTAGAATAAGATGCCCCTTATGCCATGGCATGCCAGTGGCTCTACTAGCATTACAGTTTTATAATTGTAACTACCAATAACTATGTATACTTGTAACTTGCATTGAAATAAAAATATTATTATTATTATTATTATTATTATTAATATATTATTATATTATTATTAAGGACCTGTCACCTGCCTTGTAAATAGGTATTACATTTGCCCTTTTCCACTTGTCTGGCACTATGACAGTTTGTAGTGATATATTGAAAAGATTTGCCAAAGGTTTGCTAAGTTCCTCTTTACATTCCTTTAAAACTCTTGCAAACAGCTCATCAGGGTCTGGGGATTTGTTAGGTTTTAATTTCTCTATTTGTCTGAATACCATGTCACTAGTTACCCCAATCGAGCATAGTCTGTTATCTTCCTGTTCTACATAATTTATTAATTCTGGAATTCCGCTAGTATCTTCCTGAGTAAAAACTGAGAGGAAGTAAGTATTGAAAATTTCACACATATCCTTATCACTGTCCGTGATCTGTCCTGAATTATTCTTAAGTGGGCCTATCTTGTCCTTAATCTTACTTCTGTATACCTGAAAGAACCCTTTTGGGTTAGTCTTTGAATCCCTTGCGACCTTAGCCTCATAATCCCTTTTTGCTTTTCTTATTCCTTTTTTTTATTTCTCTCTTTAATTGAAAATATTGATTTCTTATCTGTCCATCCCCTCTTTTGATACGCCTATATATGCCTCTCTTTCGACCAATGAGATGTTTTAATCTAATTGTTCATCCATTTAGGATCATTTTTGTTAGATCTAATTTCCCTACTTGGAACAAAAGTTGTCTGGGCAGCTAGAACTATGCTCAGGAAAACGTCATATTGGCAACCAAAACCTGACCAATAGTCAGGTCATCCCAATTTAGCCCACCTAGGTAATTTCTCAGCCCCATGAAGTCGGCTATGTGGAGAAAATTCTCCAAAAGAGGGGGGGTATCAGCCCTTTCTACCCTTTTCAAGGGCCCTACCCTTTCCGGCCCTTAGGAAGGGCTAGACGAGGCGTGTCTTGCTTCGAAAACAAATTAATTAATAACAGATGAAAAGACCGCAGTGTGTCACATGTTGTCTGACCAAGTAGCAACGAGTATATATGAGTCAATAGACATTTGAGATAAATGTAACTCTTTGCCATAACAGAAAAGTTACAGGAAACTGCTGTTTCCATTTCTAAACTTGAACCTACAATCATGTGTTCCAGTGATCGAAGTACAGTGGTACCTCGACTTACGATGGTCCCCAAACACACCCTTTTATGTAAGTTTATTTTTTTAAATGCTTTTGTAAGTGTAATTTTGGGGGTCTAAAAGGACTAGTCTATTTTACATCATTCCTTATGGGGATAAATTCGTTTGGTAATGGCACTTGAACAGCATTCTGGAATGAAAAAATATCGTAAGTCGAGGTACCACTGTATTTAGAGAACACAAGCATTTGAATTACCACTTGTAACAGCATGTGGCAATTGTTGAAATTGTGCTGATGTCAGCAATGCCAAGCCCCGCTGAGGCACGAGGGCGTTAGATTGAACTTATAATCCAAAGAGACGGGTCTTAAAGCACGAGGGGATTTAACCTCACAAAAGACATTAGCCGTGGACGTCAGTGTGCTAATTCAATCTCTACGGATAAGAACTCTGTTCCAGCGCGTTTAGTGTTAACAAAATCGCGGTATATTCAGAAGTGTGCGCAGCTTCTCACTACTACAAAAAGACTGAAATTGTTGAACGTAGAGAGACAATTATGAGTACTTCGTCTAACCAGGCAGTGACTCTTCAGCAGCGTTCTTCAAACAAGACAGCGATATCCGGGTGTGAATTAAGGTTCCGTTACAAATACCCAGGTAAGTCTGCTCAGACATGTTTATGTTCAGAAGGCTGCGCAGTTGGGAACATTATCATAATCTAGGCAGATTTATCATTCACCCGGTCACATGTGGGCGATCCGTCCAAACACAGTGAGTAAACTGCCGTTCAGTCCATTCAATGACTGATTATATGGCATACGCTCCTCTGGGGCAATAATATATTACTTACATAATTTTATTCACCCATACAGCCCTTTGGGGGATGTGAACGTCTGCATCAACCATCGGTTACTGGGATGGCTGGGTAATCGTGGATGCATCTACAAGCTAAGTATAGCAACATTTACAGTCCACTTTATCTTAGGGGTACATTCCCCCGGAAGTTTGGTCCTTACGAACCGGAAGTTTGGTCGTATTCGAACCTGGAGAGTGGCCACATGGTGGTCCAAAGACTCCAGTGTATAAGTATCTACGATCCAAGGTCCTTCGAGAAAAGCTGTAAAACTATTGTTTTTACAAAAGAAACCAGAATATATGAGTCCCTACTCTCATTTAAAGAGCATGGGAAGCTCTCGCGAGGCATAGAAAACGCGAGCCGGCAAGCGCTCACCCAAGGTTGGGGGACAGTACATCTGGGGGGACTCCCCCACTCACCCAACTCTGCGAGGAGCAAGCCTTCATTCTGCACTCGTCTCCAATTCTGCTTAAATCAGCGACTGACTCGGACTGGCAGCTGGTCTCTGAGTTATATATACACACAAGTGTTTATAAATGTTTATAGACACAAATTAAGAGAAGAAACTGTGTATTATGTTTGTCTCTTATATAATATAGGAAGTTATATTAAGTTTAAACTTTCATATTAACATTTGACATATGTATGTATATAAACATTGAATATATATGTGTGTCCATTTATAAATTTATACATAGTGTATAAAGTTATTAATGTGTGAAGTGACGTCAGTGCAGCGACACAGTGTTTTTAGCTGAGACAGCAATTCAGGACATAAACACCCTCGTTGTCAGTCCATATGTACTCCAAGGCCACTGACCTTGAGAGACACGGCTACTAGGTCAGTAATTCGCTGACACAGTCATAAGAAATACTGAATTGCAGAAAATATCTACCTGGATGATGACCAACAAACTTACTCTCAATATTGATAAAACCTATTTTATCCAGTTTGGGAACAGAGCTACAAACGCACCACTTAACATAACGATAAACGGGTCCCCTATCGCAAAACTCACAGAGGGAAAATTCTTAGGAATCCATCTTGACAGTGGCCTCAAATTTCAGACACATATACAACAAATCTCCAAGAAAGTCTCAAAGACCGTGGGAATACTATCCAAGATACGGTACTATGTTCCACAACCAGCTCTCCTTACCCTATATCACTCACTCATTTACCCCTACCTCACCTATGGAATCTGCACATGGGGCTCTACATCAATAACTCATCTCAGACCACTAATAACACAACAAAAGGCAGCAGTTAGAATGATAACAAATTCTCACTCAAGGCAACATACTCCACCAATATTCAAAAACCTAAACTTACTCACCATACAAGACATCCATACTTTTTACTGTGACTATTACATACATAGAACACTCTATGCAAATATTAACCCACCACTCAAACTTCTCCTTACTAATTTTAACAGGACACATGACCATAACACTAGACACAGATCACTCCTCGATGTTCCCCGTGTCCACCAAACACTATGTAAAAACTCAATGCATATAAAAGGCACGAAAATTTGGAATTCATTACCTATCATTGCCAAAGAAACCCTACCTGTACCCCAATTCAAAACAATGCTAAAAAATCACCTTCTCACCCAAAGCTAATTGCTCCATATCAAACATTCCCAGCAAAGTAGAATAATTACTTAACGTAAAACCTGACTAATCAATTCAATGTACGTAATGTATGAATGAACGAATGAATGTAAAACCTGTTATGAATAATACATACTTAGCTAGTTATTCCCACAACACTTACATTATAATGACCACGTAAACTAACTGCAATGCAATTAATTGTTTTAAATTGTTATCTCACTCAATTAGTTGCATTGCTACAATAAATTGCTACAATTAATTGATATGTTCAACTTATATTCAAACTTTATAACTTAGATATGCAACTTTACTTATTTTATAAATTATCAACCATAACTTTTTATTATTTTATTATTATTATTGCTTTAATTTGTTTAATCTGATCTAAATAATTTTATAATAAAGACAAAAGTACAAAACTTTAAAAAATGTCATGTCTAAACTATGTTCAAATTTCATAGCTTAAATACTCACCTTTACTCATTGTATACTATCTACAAAAATTCTTACAATTTAGTTTTAAGTTAATTTTAAGTCTGCCCAAAATGCCCTGCATACTAGGGGCTTTTGGCATGTACACCTCATGTAATCTCAATAACCAAATGTAATTCTTTGTATCATGTCCAAATAAAAATATTATTATTATTATTAAATATTATTATAGTGTTAGGTGGACACGGGGAACATCGAGGAGTGATCTGTGTCTAGTGTTATGGTCATGTGTCCTGTTAAAATTGGTAAGGAGAAGTTTGAGTGGTGGGTTAATATTTGCATAGAGTGTTCTATGTATGTAATAGGCACAGTAAAAAGTATGGATGTCTTGTATGGTGAGTAAGTTTAGGTTTTTGAATATTGGTAGAGTATGTTGCCTGGAGTGTGAATTTGTTATCATTCTAACTGCTGCCTTTTGTTGTGTTATTAGTGGTCTGAGATGAGTTATTGATGTAGAGCCCCATGTGCAGATTCCATAGGTGAGGTAGGGGTAAATGAGTGAGTGATATAGGGTAAGGAGAGCTGGTTGTGGAACATAGTACCGTATCTTGGATAGTATTCCCACGGTGTTTGAGACTTTCTTGGAAATCTGTTGTATATGTGTCTGAAATTTGAGGCCACTGTCAAGATGGATTCCTAAGAATTTTCCCTCTGTGAGTTTTGTGATAGGGGACCCGTTTATCATTATGTTAAGTGGTGTGTGCATACTCTTGTCAACACTGTATTTCTTGAACACTCTGGGAGTTTCAGAGTGATACACCAGTAAAGGCTTCACTTTGAAATCCCCACTAGCATTACCACACAACATTAGAGTTAGCCTGTCTTTCATAGCCTTGTGTCCTGGCATTGCCTTTTCCTCCTGCGTGATGTAGGTCCTCCTTGGCATTTTCTTCGAAAAGAGGCCTGTTTCGTCACAATTAAACACTTGTTGGGGTTTGAAATTTTCAGCCTCTACATATTCTTTAAAGTCACGCACAAATTTTTCTGCCCCTTGTTTATCTGAACTGGCACCCTCACCATGCCTTAGAACACTGTGTATGCCACTTCGATTCTTAAATTTTTTGAACCAGCCTTTGCTGGCCTTAAATTCATCATCATTATCACTGGTTCCAGGCATTTTCTTGACAAGATCGGTATGCAACTGCCTTGCTTTTTCACAAATTAATGACTGCACAACACTGTCACCCGCTAGCAGTTTTTGGTTTATCCACAGCAACAACAATTTCTCCATATTTTCTATTGTTTGTGATCTCTGTTTTGTTATTGTATTCACCCCTTTCGCAACATTAGCTTCAGTGATTTCTTTTCTTTTATACACAATGGAACCGATGGTTGTTGGGGCTTTCTTGTATATCCTGGCAAGCTCGGCAATACGTACACAAACAAACAAACAAACAAACAAACAAATTTTATTTCACACTATCATATTTTTCTATTATTTCTTTCTTCAGTTCTATGGTGTTCCTCCTTTTCTTTACCAAAGGACTGGTACTAGGAGCTTCCTTTGGGTTCATGGTACCTTATTTAGTAGTCACACACAATAATCAAGGGTCAAAAACAATGAATTGCTAATAAATGTTTTGTATAAACTCCTGGGGTGATGTTCACTCAAGTGTAAATAATGCTAGACTGCGTGACAATGTGCGTGGGAGGTGCGTGGGTGGCAGCCTACAGCCTTTGTATGTGCACGGCACTGGTGGACAGGTTCCGGACCAAGCACGAAAAAGGTAAACACACGAAAACGGAGGTTAATTTTCCCCGAAAAAACTGCATGAAAACTGAAACAACTGAAACACATGAAAACAGAGATACACAAAAATGGAGGGTTAACTGTATGTGTAGAGAACCTAGGATAACCCAAAAAGTCAGACAGAGTAACTTATTTCCATTGGGGTCCTTTTAGTACCTTAATATTATTCATTGTAGGAGATATTTGTTATTATATTATAAAGGATATATGTATACTAGGAATAGGGTAAAAAGTTATTTACATTTAAATGTGTGTTAGCTAAAAAAATAGAAAATCATTCTCCTCCCTTTCTGTCGCTACATTCATTAGGTACCTTTTGGCTCTCTTCTTGAACTGGCTCATGCTATGACTGCCTTTGACATGTGCAGGCAGTCTGTTCCAATCCTTTATTGCTGTACAATAAAAGGTGTTTGAAGCCTGGCCACTGACTGTGGGTACTACAAAGTTGTGCTCTCTCCCCTTTGTACTATGTCTGCTTTGGTTCCCAGCCTTGACAAAATTGGCAGCAAGATATTCTGGACACTGTTTGTGAGCAATTTTATAAACTTGATTTAACTTAAGTTGTTTTACTCTGTCTTCAATCTTCAGCATATCCAATTGTTGTAATTCATCCTGGCCTAAATGTTCTCTTGGGCCCAGGTCCAGGATGATTCTTACCATTTTGTTCTGGGGGATTTGCAGTTTATCTTTCAGTTTTTTTGTCAAGGCAGAGTACCATGAAGAGCAAGCATAGTCAATATGACATTGTATAAGGGCTAGACATAGGGCCCTGCGAGCCTTGGTAGGTAGACACTGTGCTTATCTGTAGAGGAACTTCAGTCTGGCATTCGCTTTCTTTACTACACTGTTCCCTATCAATTCTCCTGACATGCACTGGTCAAAGAGGATTCCCAGATATTTTACTGAGGAAACTGAAGTGATGGGTTCCCCATTACACCGGACATTAAAATTATTTACCCTTCTCAGTTTATATTTCGTGCCAAAGAGTATGGCTTCTGTTTTCCCGAGATGTAACGATAGTTTGTTGTCTACTAACCATTTGCTGCAGGACTCTAGTTCCAGTGTTAAAACATTAGCTATATCTTGTGGGTCTTTACCTGACACTAACAGAGCACTGTCATCCACATACAGTAGGAGTTTGCACTTGACACTGATGGGCATATCATTTACATAACACAGGAATAATAAGGGACCCAGAATACTACCTTGGGCAACTCCACATGCTATTGGCAGTGGCTCTGATTCCGTTTTGTTGATTTTGACGATATGTTTCCTGTTACTAAGATAGGACTTAAACCAGTCTGTGGAACCTATGCCGATAGCTTGAAGTTTCTTACATAATATATTGTGGTTGACAGTATCGTAGGGCAGGAGTGTGCAAGAGTGTTTGTGCAGGGCAGAAGTGTGCAAGAGTAAGTGTTAGTGAGTGGCAGGAGTGTGCAAGGGTAAGTGTTAGTGGAGGGTAGGAGTGTGCAAAAGTAAGTGTAAGTGTTAGTGGAGGGCAGGAGTGTGCAAGGGTATGTGTTAGTGGAGAGCAGAAGTATGCAAGGGTTAGTGTTAGTGGAGGGGAGAAGTGTGCAAAAGTGCTAGTGAGTGGCATTAGTGTGCAAAGGTGTTAGTGGGGTAGGAATGTGCAAGGGTGTTAGTGAAAGGCAGAAATGTGCAAGGGTAAGTGTTAGTTTGGGCGAGAATGTGCAAGTGTTAGGGGTGGGCAAGAGTGTGCAAAGGTGTTAGTGAGTGGCTGGAGTGTGCAAGGGTAAGTGTTAGTGAAGGGCAGGAGTGTGCAAGGGTTAGTGTTAGTGGAGGGCAGGAGTTCACAAAGGTGTTATTGGGGCAGGAATGTGCAAGGGTAAGTGTTGATGGAGGACAGGAGTGTGCAAGTGTGTTATTGAAGGACAGGAGTGTGCAAATGTAAGTGTTTGTTTGGGAAAGAATGTGAATCAGTAAGTGTTAGTGGGGGCACTAGTGTGCAAGGGTAAGTGTTCATGGAAGGTAGGAGTATGCAAGGGTAAGTGTTTGTGGAGGGAAGGAGTGTGCAAGGGTAAGTGTTAGTGGAGAACAGGAGTACTCACCTAGTTGTACTCACCTAGTTGTGGTTGCAGGGGTCGAGTCACAGCTCCTGGCCCCGCCTCTTCACTGGCAAGAGTAAGTGCTAGTGGAGGACAAGAGTGTACGAATGTGTTAGTGAAGGGCTGGAGTGTGCAAGGGTAAGTGTTAGTGGAGGGCAGGAGTGTGCAAAGGTGTTAATGAGTGGCAGGAGTGTGCAAGGGTAAGTATTAGTGGATGGCAGAAGTGTGCAAAGGAGTTAGTGAGTGGCAGGAGTGTGTAAGGTTAAGTGTTATTGTACGGCAGGAGAGTGCAACTGTATTAATGAATGACAGGAGTGTGCAAGGGTAAGTGTTAGTGGAGATCAGGAGTGTGCAAAGTGTTAGTGAGTGGCAGAAGTGTGCAAGGGTAAGTGTTAGTGAAGGGCAGGAGTGCACAAAGGTGTTAGTGAGTGGCAGGAGTGTGCAAAGGTGAGTGTGTTAGTGGAGGGTAGGAGTTCACAAAGGTGTTAGTGAGGCAGGAATGTGCAAGGGTAAGTGTTGATGGTGAGCAGGAGTATGCAAGTGTGTTATTGAAGGGCAGGAGTGTGCAAGGGTAAGTGTTAGTGAGGGATACTAGTGTGCAAGGGTAAGTGTTAGTGGAGAGCAGGAGTGTTCAAGGGTGTTAGTGGAGGGCAGAAGTGTGCAAGAGTAAGTGTTAGTGAGTGGCAGGAGTGTGCAAGGGCAAGTATTAGTGGAGGGCAGGACTTTGCAAGGGCAAGTGTTAGTGGAGGGCAGGAGTTTGCAAAAGTGTTAGTGGAGGGCAGAATTGTGCAAGGGTAAGTGTTAGTGGAGGGCAGAAGTGTGCAAAGGTGCTAGTGAGTGGCATTAGTGTGCAAAGGTGTTAGTGGGGTAGGAATGTGCAAGGGTGTTAGTGAGAGGCAGAAGTGTGCAAGGGTAAGTGTTAGTGAAGGGCAGTAGTGTGCAAAGGTGTTAGTGAATGGCAGTAATGTCAAGGGTAAGTGTTGATGGAGGACATGAGTGTGCAAGTTTGGTATTGAGTGTGCAAATGTAAGTGTTGGTTTGGGCAAGAATGTGCATGAGTAAGTGTTAGTGGGGGCACTAGTGTGCAAGGGTAAGTGTTCATGGAAGGTAGGAGTATGCAAGGGTAAGTGTTTGTGGAGGGCAGGAGTGTGCAAGGGTAAGTGTTAGTGGAAATCAAGATTGTGCAAAGGTGTTAGTAACTGACAGAAATGTGCAAGGATAAGTGTTAGGTTTTGAAAGAATTTGCAAGAGTAAGTGTGTGTGGCAGGATTGTGAAAGGGTAAGTGTTAGTGGATGGCAGGAGTGTGCAAGGGTATGTGTTAGTAGAGGGCAGGAGTGCACAAAGGTGTTAGTGAGGCAGGAATGTGCAAGGGTAAGTGTTGATGGTAGGCAGGGGTATGCAAGTTTGTTATTGAAGGGCAGGAGTGTGCAAGGGTATTTGTTGTGTGGGTACTTTGGAGATATTGATGGTCATAGAGAAACACACTAAGAGGTTGGTAACAATATATTGACAGAGTCTGTGAGGGGTAAGTAGCCCAGCCTACCTGTTCAGTACTGTGCCAGTCGAAGGAGTGAGAGGGATGCCTGGAACCCAGCGCTCACATGCGCAGGACTCGTGACATCACAGCTAGCTAGGATCATATATATATAACATAGCTGATACAAACTACACAAGTATATTACAAAGAGGATTCAGTACTACTACTGACTGCTTGGTCATGTTATGTATGGCGTCTCGACATTCAATACAACTCTATAGGCTGGAAAGGCAAGTGACTCTGGGCTGATTCTATACAATAGCAAACACATATATAACTTAGAACTAATCACAGAAATGGTAATAGGATGTAATTGACTGAATGGATATTAATGTAATCAACTGTAATGGATGTTAATGTACTGGAGCTTATTGTATTGGATCTTATTGTAATGCATTACACTTATATGTAGTACATATACAAGGGATAGAATTGATCGATCGATCTGTATTCATGTCCTATACAGATTCTGAGGAAGAATATATTTACAAAGAAGAAAGTGTTTAACAGAAAAGACAGACCTGGAGCGCACAAGTCATACTGTTAAATCTCAGAATTCGGAGGGAACGTGAACACAAAAAAAAATTCTGGATACTGATCAGCTGATAACAAAACACACAGTTGACAACTTCTTTTAACTTAATCATCTAATTATACAGGCTATATACATCTAACCCCAATTCTGTTAGTTTAAGGTTTATATATGCAGAATGTTTATCATCTCTAGGTGGATTAAAATCTTTTGCAATTGACAACACATGCCTAGGTTGAAGAGGGTCTAAATGGGTATTTACACATGATACTTGAGGATTTCTCAATACTTGTCGTGTACGTTAGGAGTAACGACATTCAGGTTGTTCCTCTGGCTGATTGCTAGAAGTAGAGGGTACAGGGTCAGATGGATTGTCATTGCCAGTCACAACAGTCTGGGTGTCAGGGACCTCGTCTTCATCACATACTAACTTCATATGATCTAAATGCGACTCATTATATTGACCAGTACTTATTTCTCTAACTTTATACTTATTGCTGTTAATATGTTCAACTACTCGATAAGGACCAACAAACTTTTGATCAAGCTTAGGCATTGCAGAAGTTTTATTAAAGTTAGTCAGCATCACTCTTGAACCTACTTTAATTTTGATCTGCTTTTCACGAGCATTAGTATGTCTTGTAAATTCTGCTGTTGGTTTATGAAGTGTTTCGCGGATTCTTCTGAAAACACTTTGAGCTTGGCTGGTACGAGTTGCTATGAAATCATCAGGATTGTAATTTGGTTTTGGATTAGAATACGTATAACAACTCATAAGGCAAATGCTTATCTACACCGTACAATGCATAATGTAGAGTATCACCTATAGAAGCATTGTAAGCAGAATTTATCGCACACAGAACATCAGGTATAACTTCATCCCAGGTTACACTATTGGGATTGATAGTGGCTCTCAACACATCAAGTACTTTCTTATTAATTCCTTCTACTAAACCATTACTGGCAGGATGGTGAGGAACAATGGTTGATTTAGTTATCTTGTACAAAGCACACAAGTTTTCTGGAATCTCATTACAGAATTCACCTCCATTATCTGTTACTAGGGATTTAGGGGTGGTATGTCTACAGATTATACGCTCTTTAAACACTTTGGCTACAGTCTCAGCTGTCTTATCAGCAATAGGCAGTAACTCACAGTACCTGGTGAAATGGTCTACCATGACACACAGATGTTTATTGTCCTGGAGGGAGCATTGAAAATTAGTTAACAAGTCTACTGCAACTCTTTCCCATGGTTCACTAGTAGTGGGATACACCTGGATAGGATTAGGGCCATTAACATTACCTTTATGTTGCATACAAACACTACATTTCTTAACATACTCAGCAATATCAGTTGCCACATGAGGCCAAAAGTACTTCAATCTGGCTTGTTTTACAGAACGATCCATACGATCAGTTACACAACCCAGGGCAGCATGGGTTTAGAGCAGGTCGCTCTTGTCTGTCCCAACTACTGGACCACTATGACAAGGTTCTGGATGCTCTAGAAGACAAACAGAATGCAATGTTATATACACAGACTTTGCAAAAGCCTTTGATAAGTGTGACCATGGTGTAATAGCACACAAAATGCATGATAAAGGAATAACAGGAAAAGTGGGTAGATGGATCTATAATATCCTAACAAGTAGAACACAAAGAGTAGTAGTCAACAGAGTAAAGTCTGAGGTGGCTTCAGTGAAAAGCTCTGTTCCACAAGGCACAGTACTCGCTCCCATCCTGTTCCTCATCCTGATATAGGATATAGACAGGGATATAAGCCACAGTGCCGTGTCTTCCTTTGCAGATGACACCTGAATCTGTATGACAGTGTCCACCGTTGAAGACACTGCAATACTCCAAGCAGACATAAACCAAATCTTTAAATGGGCTGCAGAAAACAATATGAAGTTCAATGATGAGAAATTTCAATTACTCAGATATGGAAAACGTGAAGAAATTAAAATCTCATCGGAGTACAAAACAAATTCCAACCACACAATAGAGCGAAAAACTAATGTCAAAGACCTGGGAGTGATCATGTCAGAGGATCTCACCTTCAAGGACCATAACACCGTAGCAATCGCATCTGCTAGAAAAATGACAGGAGGGATAATGAGAACCTTCAAAACCAGGGATACCAAGACCACGTTGACACTTTTCAAGTCGCTTGTTCTATCTAGGCTGGAATATTGCTGCACACTAACTGCACCTTTCAAGGCAGGTGAAATTGCTGACCTAGAAAATGTGCAGAGAACCTTCACGGCACGCATAACTGCGATAAACCACCTCAATTACTGGGAACGCTTGAAGTTCCTAAACCTGTTCTCCCTAGAATGCAGGCGGGAGAGATATATTATTATAGACACATGGAAAATTCTCGAGGGATTAGTACCAAACTTGCACATGAGAGTCACTCCCTACGAAAGCAAAAGACTCGGCAGGCGATGTAACATCCCCCCAATGAAAAGCAGGGGTGCCACTAGCACGTTGAGAGACAACACAATAAGTGTCAGGGGCCCAAGACTGTTCAACTGCCTCCCAGCATACATCAGGGGGATTACCAACATACTCCTGGTTGTCTTCAAGCAGGCACTGATACAAAAAAACCACCTTCTCACCCAAACCTAAATGCTCAATATCAAACATTCCCAACAAAGTAGAATAATCACTTAAATGTAAAAACCTGATTACTCACTTAAATGTAAAAACCTGTTATGAATAATACATACATTGATATGTTCAACTTATATTCAAACTTTATAACATAGATACACAATTATACTTATTATATACATTATCAACCATAATTTTTTACCATGTAGTCTAAGTAGTCCTAAGAATGCCTGCAATGCGCAGCATATTAGGGGCTTTTGGCATGTACATCTCTTTATACCTATGTATTAGGGGTGTATCGGATGTGAAAAATTTGGATATCCGGTATGCGGATGTGTATACGGATGTCTTACTTACTTATTTTGCGGATGCGGATGCGGATATCTGCTTACAGTAAAATACGGATGCGGATATCTGCTTACAGTAAAATACGGATGCGGATGCAGATGCGGATATCTGCTTACAGTAAAATACGGATGCGGATATCTGCTTACAGTAAAATGCAGATGCATGCTTCTTAAGCAACTCAGTTAGAGGAGCTGCTATTGATGAAAAATTAGAAATGAACGATATGTAAAAACCTGCTAAGCCTACAAAGGATCTTACGGCATCAACAGTTTTGGGAGATAGAAAATTTAGTACAGTGGACCCCCGGCTAACGAACAAAATTCATTCCAGAAGCCTGCTCAAGTGCCATTACTGAACGAATTTACTTCCTTAAGAAATAATGTCACATAGGTTAGTCTATTTCAGACCCCCTAAAATACACTTCCACAAGCACTTACAATATTATACTTACATAATTGTACGATTTCCGGGGTGTTCATTAGCCGGGGGTCCACTGTACAGCAGTTACTTTACTCTGGTCAGTCATAACCCCTCTAGGAGTGACTACATGACCAAGAAACTTGATCTCTGGTCTGAAAAATTAGCACTTAGACAGTTTGATCTTTAAATTAGCGTCTTCAAGCTTACTCAGTACCATGTCTAGTCTCTCTAAATGCTTGTCCACATCCTCGAACATGATGACTGCATCATCTAGGTATACCATAAGTGCGTTGCCTATGAGACCTCTAAAGATATTAGTCATAAGCCTCGAGAATGTGATAGGCAAAGAGCCTAAACCAAAAGCCATATGGAGGAAGTGATAATGACCTGTTTGAGTGGAGAATGCAGTTAGCTCTTGACTGTCCTCGTGAAGAGGGACTTGCCCAAACCCTTGTAACAAATCTAGGGTCGAGAAGACTTTGTTATCTCTGATATTATGTAAAAGATCACCAAGTACAGGAAGTGGGAAGTGATCTGGAATTGTTTTTGCATTTAACTTCCTAAAATCAATCACTGGGTGCCAAGTACCATTCTTCTTAGGTACTAGGATCAGGGACGCATTCCAGGATGAATTTCTAGGTGTGATAACACCATCATCAAGCATTTGAGTGATCAATTCTTCTGCAACAGCTACTTGTGAATGCGGCATTCTGTACGCAGGTACAGTGGACCCCCGGTTTTTGTGATTTTTTCGTTCCAGAATGCTGTTCAAGTGCCATTACCAAACAAATTTATTTCCATAAGGAATAATGTTAGGTAGACTAGTCCGTTTTTACCCCCAAAAATACACTTACAAAAGCTTTTAAAAAAATACACTTACATAAAAGGGCGAGTTTTGAGCATCACGAACACCGGGGGTCCACTGTATATAAATTGGTCTAGTACCAGGTTGAAGCGGGATACAATGGGACAATAGGTTTGTTATACACATCTTCTCACCTTGTAAGGCAATGGCTTTACGATGATTTTTCAACAGGTTCAACAAGCACTTGACCTCGTCTGGGAAGTCAGTAGGAGCTTAGTCTTTCTTCTCAACTGGTGGAGTAGACTGACCCAGCGGATTGGATGAATTCTTCCCTGCTGAAATAGCACTGACCCACTGGTCTGGTGACACATCAACTTCTGCACACACAGGATAAGGGTAGTGTGCAAGGTCTATGATACTAGTATTAGCTTAAAGTAAAACACTGTGACCCAAGGTATTAGCTACAAGGAGGAAGATATTACTATCTTTAACGGTATGTAAAGACGGCTCAGCAAATAAACCCTTTACTTTGCAGGAATCACTGTCAACGAGAACATTATCATCATCTGGAACATTAGGGACAACAACGGACACTCGGGTGAGGGCACTAGCCACAATAGAAACATCTTTCTGCAAACGACAAGTGACATTACTAATTTCAAGTGATCGTTTTCCGACAAGGTGTCCCTTGCAGAAGAACGACCACTCAAATTCATAGTCATTGCCGAGATAGGCTCAGCACTCAAGGTTATCCAGGGTACCTCCAGCAACTAAGATAACTGGACACTATCTTGCATGCCTGAAGTTGTAGGTGGAACACAGACAGGAGTGACAGGATGACCAGTGCCTGATCGTTTGGGTACGCTACTAGAAAAATCATCGGTTTGTAAGGACTTAATCTGAACTTCGTACTCTTCAGCAGTATGGCAGATCTCGGATCCAAGCTGGTAACCCCAAAATGGTACAATAAAGTCATCAATTTGTGCATGCCATCGGTAAGGATCAAGAACAATGCGTAAATCTCTCATGGAAGCAAATCCCAATAGAAGATCACCAGGGATACTAATCTGGTCAACAAGGAAGGAAGCAGTAAAACCTCTACCTTGAATAGAAAAGATGGGGCAGGACACATGAGTTGGTTCTACGAGAAGGACACGTCGTAACTTCTTATCCTTAAACAAACTAGACCTGATAATATTTACTTGCACACCAGAGTCCATGAACACATGAATGGGCACATTAAGAACAGATGCTTGTACTAAGGGACCTATTGTAGCATTGGAATTTATGTGCAAGCAAGAAGGAGGATTTTCATCAGAGAAGGTTTAGTGGAGGGCAGAAGTTTGCAAGTGTGTTAGTGAGTGGCAGAAGTGTGGAAATGTAAGTGTTAGTTTTTGCAAGAATGTGCATGAGTAAGTGTTAGTTTGGAGCACTAGTACTCACCTAATTGTGGTTGCAGGGGTCGAGACTCAGCTCCTGGCCCCGCCTCTTCGCTGTCTGCTACTGGGTCTCTGCTCTCCCTGCTCCATGAGCTTTATCATACCTTGTCTTAAAACTATGTATGGTTCCTGCCTCCACTATATCGTTCGCTAGACTATTCCACTTCCTGACTACTCTATGGCTGAAGAAATGCTTCTTAACCCTTAAACTGTCCACACGTAGATATACGTTCACTTGCGAAAGTGACCGAATATTTTGAAAAAAAAAAATCGTTTTTTTTTTTAAAAATGAAGAGCACATTTTGATAAATAGGATAGGCTAAAAAATAACATTTTAGGGCCAGTACTTACCGAGATATAAGCCCGCGAAGTTGGTGCTAAATGATGTGGTGTCGGCAACATGGAGCACTGCCGCTTGCAGAAACAAGAAACATTTATCACTTTTTTCCATTTTTTTTCCATTTTCTGTTGTTTTCATGCTATGATGTTTTGATGCAGATCTATTCATTTCATTGCCAATTCTTGTTTAGACACAAATGTTTCTTACTGAATTAGTAATCATACTGTCACAAACACACATGTTCACACTGATAAATAAATTTGTACACCTGGTTCAATCACTTACTATTGTTTACATATATATACAAGGTATTTACAGGTCCCATTTATGTTTCTAGAAGTCCACCACTGTATGATACTCGAAGAAGCATGGATTCATACAGAGTGCCACTCCACATTGCTGACATATGTATCGTGTGTCTTTTCGCACTTGGGGTCGCTGTGTACTGTAAGCACACACAACACACTTTTTCTGAGAGTACTTCTTCTTTGGAGTAGATGGTAATGGTATCAGGCAGTGACAGTTAGGGATTATTCGGTTGGGCACTTCCCTCTGGTTGTGGAGTGACAGGTCGCTGTTGTGGAGTGACAGGTCACTGTTGTGGGGTGACAGGTCGCTGTGGAGTGGCAGGTATAGTGTGGTACTATACTTTCTCCCTATCTGCTTGATGACATTTAGGTGAATTCTGCATATCGTTGTCGCTCCCAGTCTTTATTTCATACATGTTGAAGGCATTGAGCATTGCAATGTCCACAAGGTGGAAAAACACTTTTATATACCACTTGCAACTCCTACGCACACAGTCAACAAAGCCTATCATCATGTCACACTTGTCAACTAGTCCCATATTGTTTGTATAGTCGATGACAACAGCTGGCTTTTCAATAGGTTGATTGTTGAGCTTGCTCATTCTGTCTGTTTGTACCATCTCGTTTCTGTGGATGGTTGACAGCAATGTCACGTCCCTTTGTCATGCCATGACAGTGCCATGATGTCATTGGCATGAAACGCCTGCACTACACTTCCTACAGTGAACTTTGGCATGTGTTTTCTATTTCTTCTCACTGTTCCACATATATCAGTATTGTTCACACGTAGGAAATCAGCAAGCATAGGGCTTGTGTACCAGTTGTCTGTGAACAATGTATGGCCCTTGCCAAGGTATGGCTGCATCATCTTGCGAACAACATCACCAGAAATGCCCAACATGCGCCTGGTATCATCAAGTGTATTTTTACCTGTGTAGATAATGACATCCAACACAGTCACACATAACAAACAGTTTTATACCAAAGCGATTACGTTTGCTTGGTATATATTGTTTGAATGACAGTCGTCCCTTGAACAGAATCAAGGACTCACAACAACAATGTTCTTGAATGGATAAAAGTAGGCACTGAATTTTTGCTTGAGATACATAAACAATTCCCGGATTTTGTAGAGGAGGTCATTTCGGTTTGGTGTATTCCTATCTGAGAAGTGCAACATTCTCAGCAACAGAAGGAATCTGTTGCAGGGAAGGAGGTCAGGAAGACTGGAGTGTTAATGAAGTGGTCTGTGGACCAGTAGTTTGCTATATTGTTCTTATATGTGTGGCATAAGCCTGACAGTGCCAAGGAATAAATACATTTCAGCCACAGTTGTATCTTTCCACCTGCGCAGCCGTGACGATTCTGAAAATCTGCATGGTCCATTGTATACTGGTAGTACAGGTTGGTCTGAGTAACAATCAGGTTCATTATTGGCTCATCAAAGTATAGTTGAAAATAGTCTAACTCTGTAGACTCATTTGTGATGGGACAGTGTGGCATGATGCCACTTCCACTGCCATCAAAATTGAAAAGATGTGGCACGAATGGTGTATGTTCAGTCCACTTCCATTCACGATCAGATGGTGCAGGGTGGACCTGTGGCATGGGACGTGGGGAGCAGGAGGGACGGAGTAGGGCCAGCACATGATTGAGAGGGTGCCTCGTGGTCCTTTGTCTGTCCACACACCGCGCCACGAGGTCCAGGCACCATGCCACCCACCACCTCTTCCTCCATCCCAGCATACTTCCTTCATTATCACTTTCACTATCAGTGGCTGGGGTTTTGATCGTGAACTGCCACGACCCTTGCCTCTGACTGCATATGGCACACTGCCTGAACATAGGTAATGACGCCCATAAGTACGTTTCACTGGGGAATAATGATAATCACTGTCACTCGACGAATCGTCTATGGGCATAAAATCGATTTCATCATCGTCACTTATATCACCTTCACTATCATAACACATGGAAAATGATAATTCTCTTGTGGAGCTGCCTTGGGTAGTAACACTAGCAACCCCAGAGGTGCTGGGCTGAGGGTCTGTGGCCACACTGGCCACACCAGATGTGCTGGGCTGAGGGTCTGATATGGCCACACTGTCCCACACTGGCCACCCCAGAGGTGATGGGCTGAGGGTCATCTGGGTTGTCATCAATAGTTTCACTAATTCCTTGATTATTAGTGGCTATATCACTGTCAAATCCACTAAGCTCGCTTTCTCTATCACTTTCCGAGAATAGTAGAGGTTAATACGACGAGGCGTGAGTGAATCACGGGGGTGCCATGATGTTGACCTAAGATGGAGCTGAAACTAACTGGGCTACCATGCGGACCCTGGCGTCCCCGATTTTTCATACTGCCACACTGACGGCGAGACCCATTCTCTCATGCCTAGGCGACTCAGGCCTATCGCGCTAAATTTGAACAATGTAAAATAAAACGTAGATATACGTTCGGTCACTTTCGCGAGTGAACGATATCTATGTGTGGACAGTTTAAGGGTTAACATCCCTTTGACTCATCTGAGTCTTCAGCTTCCAGTTGTGCCCCTTGTTCCTGTGTTCCCTCTGGAACATCCTGTCACTATCTACCTTGTCGATTCCAGTATTTTGTATGTCGTTTTCATGTCTTTTCTAACCCTTCTGTCCTCCAGTGTTGTTAGTCTTATTTCCTCAACCTTTCTTCATAGGATAATCCCCTGAGTTGTGGAACTAGCCTTGTCGCAAACCTTGCACTTTCTCTAATTTCTTGACGTGTTTGACCAGGTGTGGGTTCCAGACTGGTGCTGCATACTCTAGTATGGGCCTGACATAACGGTGTACAGTATCTTGAACAATTCCTTGCTAAGGTAACGGAACGCTAATCTTAGGTTTGCCAGTCGCCCATATGCTGCAGCAGTTATCTTGTTGATGTTTGTTTCCGGAGACGTGATTGGCGTTATACTCACCCCAAGGTCTTTCTCCTTTAATGAGGTTTGTAGCCTTTGTCCAACTAACCTGTACTCTGTCAGCGGTCTTCTTTGCCCTTCTCCGATCTTCATGACTTTGCATTTGGTGGGATTAAATTCGAGAAGCCAGTTGCTAGACCAGATGTCAAGCTTGTCCAGGTCTCTTTGAAGTCCTGCTTGGTCCTCATCCGATGTGATTTTCCTCATTAATTTCACATCATCTGCGAACAGAGACACTTCTGAGTCTATCCCGTCCGTCATGTCATTCACATATACCAAGAATAGCACTGGTCTTAGGACTGACCGCTCATCACAGGTGCCCACTGTGATACCTCATCGTGCACCATGACCCGTTGTTGCCTCCCTGTGAGGTATTCCCTGATCCATTCCAGTGCCCTTCCTGTTATACATGCTTGGTCCTCCAACTTTTACTAATCTCATATGAGAAACTGTGTCGAAGGCCTTCCTGCAGTCCAGGAAAATGCAATCAACCCACCCTTCTCTTTCTTGCCTTACCTCTGTTACTTTATCATAGAACTCCAGGAGGTTTGTTACACAGGATTTGCCTTCCCTGAATCCGTGCTGTCTGGCATTGATTATCCTGTTCAGCTCCAGATGCTCCACCATTCTTTTCCTGATGATTTTCTCCAAGACTTTGCACACTATTCACGTAAGTGATACCGGTCTATAGTTTAGTGCCTCTTTTCTGTCTCCTTTTTTAATGATGCGGACTATGTTGGCCTTTTTCCATACTTCAGGAAGCTGGCCAGTTTCAAGGGATGTGTTGAATATTATCGTAAGTGGCACACTCAGTACCTCAGCTCCTTCCCGAAGGACCCACGGGGAGATATTGTCCGGTCCCATCGCCTTTGAGGTATCAAGGTCACTGAGTAACTGCTTCACCTCCTCCTCAGTTGTGTGTATGCCCTCCAGCACTTGATACATCCCTTGTTGGTGATGCACCCCATCCTGTCTACCCAGCTGCCTACCTGTCTCCACTGTGAATACTTCCTTAAACTTCGAGTTGAGCTCCTCACATACCTCTTGATCGTTACTTGTGAGTTCCCCATCTTCTCTCCTCAGCCTTATCACCTGGTCCTTGACTGTTGTCTTCCTTCTGATGTGACTGTACATCAGTTTCGAGTCAGACTTGACTTTCGATGCTATGTCATTTTCGTACTTTTTCTGGGCCTCCCTTCGTACCTGCACATACTCGTTTCTAGCTCTTCGACTAATCTCTTTGTTTACTTGGGTTCTTTGCCTTCTGTACCTTTTCCATTCTCTGACACTCTGAGTCTTTGCCTCCCTGCACCTTTGGGTAAACCAGGGGCTCTTTCTGGCCTTCCCATTTAATCTTTTCCTTTGGGTATAAACCGCTTCCCTGCCTCCTTGCACTTTGTCGCTACGTAATCCATCATTCCATTTACTGACTGTCCTTCCATCTCTTTCCCACTGAACCTCCTGCAGGAAATTTCTCATACCCATGCAGTCCCCTCTTTTAAAGTCTGGTTTGTCTCTTTCAGTACCGTTATCCCTCTCCACCTGTAGCTCTACAATGTACTCAAAGCTCAGCACCATATGGTCGCTGGCCCCCAGGGGGCTCTCGTGTGGTTTATCCTCGATATCTGAGCTGTTCAGGGTGAATACAAGGTCCAGCATTGCTGGTTCGTTCGTGGAAGGCAGGAGTGTGCAAAGGTTTTAGTGAGTGGCAGAAGTGTTCAAGAGTAAGTGTTAGTTTGAGAAAAAGTATGGAAGAGCTAGTGTTAGTGGGACAGATATGTGCAAGGGTAAGTGTTAGTGGAGGTCAGGAATGTGCAGAGGTGTTAGTGAGTAGCAGGAGTGGGCAAGGGTAAGTGCTATTGGAGAGCAGGAGTGGGCAAAGGTGTTAGTGAGTGGCAGAAGTGTGCAAGGGTAAGTGTTATTAGAGAGTAGGAGTGTGCAAAGGTGTTAGTAAGTAGTAGGAGTGGGCAAGGGTAAGTGTTATTGGAGAGCAGGAGTGGGCAAAGGTGTTAGTGAGTGGCAGGAGTATGCAAGGGTAAGTGTTATTGGGGAGTAGGAGTGTGCAAAGGTGTTAGTGAGTAGCAGGAGTGGGCAAGGGTAAGTGTTATTGGAGAGCAGGAGTGGGCAAAAGTGTTTCGTGAGTGGCAGGATTGTGCAAGAGTAAGTGTTAGTGGAGGGCAGCAGTGTTCAAGGGAGTTAGTGAGTGGCAGGAAAGTGCAAGGGTTAGTGTTAGTAGAGGGCAGGAGTGTGCAAAGGTGTTAATGAGTGGCAGGAGTGTGGAAGGGTAAGTGGTAGTTTGGCCAAGAATGCGCAGGAGTATGTGTTAATGAGGCAGAAATATGCAAGGGTAAGTGTTAGTGGATGGCAGAACTGTGCAAAGTGTTGGAGAGTTGCAGGAGTGTGGAAGGGTAAGTTTAGTGGACGGCAGGAGTGTGCAAAGGTTGTTAGTGATTGGCAAGAGTGTGCAGGGGTAAGTGTTAGTGGAGATGAGGAGTGTGCTAAGGTGTTAGTGAGTGACAGGAGTCTGCAGGGGTAAGTGTTACTGGAGGGCAGGAGTGTGCCCTATATAATAATAATAATAATAATAATAATAATAATAATAATAATAATAATAATATAATAATAATACAGTGGTACCTCGACTTACGATATTAATCCGTCAGAGAGGGCATATCTTAAGGCAAAACAATCGTTACTCGAATCAATTTTCCCCATAAGAAATAATGGAAATAAATTTAATCCGTCCAAGACTTCCAAAAGTAGTTAAATAAAATATTTTTAGAACTTTTGACATTAAATAATAAAGAATTTAATAAATAATACCTAAATACACATGTAAATATTGAACAATAACATGTCACTTACATTTATTGAAGAGTTGTTGATGTGTGGAGGACGGGAGGAGGGGAGAAGGTGGAGTAGTATGCTAGTGTTTGAAGGGGAATCCCTTCCATTAACACTGCAGGTACCAAGTTCTTTTCTGGGGTTACTGGCCTTTTCTTTGAATGCTACACTCCCTGCATGAATGCTACACTCCCTGCATGAATGCTACACTCCCTGCATGAATGCTACACTCCCTGCATGAATGCTACACTCCCTGCATGAATGCTACACTCCCTGCATGAATGCTACACTCCCTGCATGAATGCTACACTCCCTGCATGAATGCTACACTCCCTGCATGCCTACTACACTCCCTGCATCCTTGCTACACTCCCTGCATCCTTGCTACACTCCCTGCATCCTTGCTACACTCCCTGCATCCTTGCTACACTCCCTGCATCCCTGCTACACTCCCTGCATCCCTGCTACACTCCCTGCATCTTTGCTACACTCCCTGCATCTCTGCTACACTCCCTGCATCCCTGCTACACTCCCTGCATGCCTGCTACACTCCCTGCATGCCTGCTACACTCCCTGCATCCCTGCTACACTCTCTGCATCTTTGCTACACTCCCTGCATGCCTGCTACACTCCCTGCATGCCTGCTACACTCCCTGCATAAATGCTACACTCCCTGCATAAATGCTTCACTCCCTGCACATTCTTTACCACAGGCTTAGCACTAGGAGCTTTCCTTGGACCCATGGTAGCTTATTTAGCAGTTGCAAGCACTAAAAACAGTGGAATAATGACAATATACTGGTATGAATGCGTGGGTGTGGGTGGGTTGTCGTTCTCGCTTGTAAACAATAGCACTGACACTCCCTGGAGTGCGCGCTCAGCTGGGCGCCAAGCGGACACGTCCGATACGAATGTCATTAAACGAATCAAACATCGTAAGTCGCATTCAAATTTCTTACGTTATAAATATCGGTTATCGAATATAACGTAAGATGATAACATCGTAAGTCGAGGTACCACTGTAATAATATTTTTATTTTGACGCAAGTTACAAGTATACATAGTTATTGGTAGTTAAAATTATAAAACTGTAATGCAAGGAGAGCCACTGGCATGCCATGGCATTAGGGGCAGCTTATTCTAAAGACTTATTCACTAAGTACTTAATACTAGAGAAATTGATTGAGTTTATTCTAGTTATATATTATATTTCAAATTACAATATGATTATACATACTATTAAAAGACAATACTAGAGAAATTGGTTGAGTTTTTTCTAGTTGTATATTTTATTTCAAGTTACAATATGTTGATGCTATACTAGTAAAATAACAATACTAGAGAAATTTATTGAGTTTCTTCTAGTTATATATTTTATTTCAAATTATCAAAATATGATACTATACTATTTTAAATGACAATATGATGATGTGAAATTGCAACAAGTGTTAAGGAGGATGAGAATATAAAACTGAGATTATCTTAAGTAAAATAACATTGGGTTTGAAAGTTTGTTACAGTATGAGTATTTAGTATATATATTGGAAGAGTGGATTGTTCCAAATTTTGGGTCCTTTGATTTGCATTAAGTCTTTGCTCAGGATAAGCAGTACACATGGAATATCAGAGATTCATTTCCAGTATTATACTCATGCAATATACCATGGAGCTCGTCCTCCAAACTCGCCCTTTTATGTAAGTGTATTTTTTTAAATGCTTTTGTAAGTGCATTTTTGGTGGTCTAAAAGGACTAGTCTACTTTACATTATTCCTTATGGGAATAAATTCGTTTGGTAATGGCACTTGAACAGCATTCTGGAACGAAAAATCCACTGTATTTATCTAATCTATTTTTAAAACTACACAATGTCCCATCCCCTATGACAGTACTTGGGAGTTTGTTCCACTCATCCACAACTCTATTACCAAACCAGTGCTTTCCTATATCCTTCCTGAATCTGAACTTTTCCAACTTGAAACCATTGCTGCGAGTCCTGTTTTGGGTGGATATTTTCAGCACGCTATTTACATCCCCTTTATTTATTCCTGTTTTCCATTTATACACCTCAATCATATCACCCCTAATTCTACGCCTTTCTAGAGAGTGCAGATTCAGGGCCCTCAGTCTATCCTCATAGGGAAGATTTCTGAAACATGGGATCAACTTTGTCATCCTCTTCTGTACGTTTTCCAGTGCATTTATATCCATTCTGTAATACGGTGACCAGAACTGAGCAGCATAATCTAAATGAGGCCTAACCAAGGATATATAGAGTTGAAGAATAACCTGAGGACTTCTATTATTTATACTTCTTGATATGAAGCCAAGGATTCTGTTAGCTTTATTGCAAACACTTACGCACTGTTGTCTTGGCTTCAGATTACTGCTAACCAAAACTCCTAAATCCTTCTCGCAATCACAAGTATTAAGATCTACATTATTCAGTTTATATGTGGCATGGTTATTGTCCTGCCCAACATTTAGAACTTTGCATTTGTCTACATTAAACTGCATCTGCCACTTCTCCGACCACTGCATCAGTCTATTCAAATCATCCTGGAGTGCTCTAATGTCCTCATTAGAAGGAATTTGATGGCCTATTTTGGTGTCATCAGCAAATTTGCTTATGTTGCTATTTATTCCCTCATCTACCTGGAGTTTACCTGAGAGAGTTCCAGGGGTCAACGCCCCTGCGGCCCGGTCTGTGACCAGGCCTCTTGTTGGATCAGAGCCTGATCAACCAGGCTGTTACTGCTGGCCGCACGCAGTCCAACGTACGAACCACAGCCTGGGTGGTCAGGCACCAACTTTAGGTGCCTGTCCAGTGCCTGCTTGAAGACAGCCAGGGGTCTATTGGTAATCCCCCTTATGTATGCTGGGAGGCAGTCGAACAGTCTTGGGCCCCTGACACTTATTGTGTTGTCTCTCAACGTGCTAGTAGTACCCCTGCTTTTCATTGGGGGGATGTTACATCGTCTGCCGAGTCTTTTGCTTTCATAGGGAGTGACACTCGTGTGCAAGTTTGGTACTAATCCCTCTAGGATTTTCCAAGTGTATATAATAATGTATCTCTCCTGCCTGCGTTCCAGGGAGTACAGGTTTAGGAACTTCAAGCGTTCCCAGTAATTGAGGTGGTTTATTGCAGTTATGCATGCTGTGAAGGTTCTCTGTACATTTTCTAGTTCAGCAATTTCACCTACCTTGAAAGGTGCAGTTAGTGTGCAGCAATATTCCAGCCTAGATGTAACAAGTGACCTGAAAAGTGTCAACATGGGCTTGACATCCCTGGTTTTAAAGGTTCTCATTATCCATCCTGTCATTTTTCTGGCAGATGCGATTGCTACAGTGTTATGGTCCTTAAAGGTGAGATCCTCTGTCATGATCACACCCAGGTCTTTGACATTAGTTTTTCGCTCTATTGTGTGGTTGGAATTTGTTTTATACTCCGATGAGATTTTAATTTCTTCACGTTTTTCCATATCGGAGTAATTGAAATTTCTCATCATTGAACTTCATATTGTTTTCTGCAGCCCATTTAAAGATTTGGTTGATGCCTGCTTGGAGTCTTGCAGTGTCTTCAATGGTGGACACTGTCATGCAGATTCGGGTGTCATCTGCAAAGGAAGACACGGCACTGTGGCTGATATCCCTGTCTATGTCCAATATAAGGATGAGGAACAGGATGGGAGCGAGTACTGTGCCTTGTGGAACAGAGCTTTTCACCGTAGCCGCCTCAGACTTTACTCTGTTGACTACTACTCTTTGTGTTCTACTTGTTAGGAAATTATAGATCCATCTACCAACTTTTCCTGTTATTCCTTTTTCACGCATTTTGTGTGCTATCACACCATGGTCACACTTATCAAAGGCTTTTGCAAAGTCTGTGTATATAACATTGCATTCTGTTTGTCTTCTAGAGCATCCAGGACCTTGTCATAGTGGTCCAGTAGTTGGGACAGACAGGAGCGACCTGCTCTAAACCCATGCTGCCCTGGGTTGTGTAATTGATGGTTTCTAGATGAGTGGCGATCTTGCTTCTTAGAACCCTTTCAAAGATTTTTATGGTATGGGACGTTAGCGCAATTGGTCTGTAGTTCTTTGCTATTGCTTTACTGCCGCCTTTGTGGAGCGGGGCTATGTCTGTTGTTTTTTGTAACTGCGGGACGACCCCAGTGTCCATGCTCCCTCTCCATAGGATGTTAAAAGCACGTTTATGTAAATTGTAAACAACAGGGGCCCAAAACTGACCCCTGTGGGACATCGCCTGAGACTTGCCCCCATTCTGATTTCTCCCCATTTATGCAAACTCTCTGCCGCCTATTTGTCAACCATGCCTCTACCCAGGAAAATTTTTTCTCTTATTCCGTGTGCCTTAAGTTTCATCAATAGCCTCTGATGTGGAACTTTATCGAAAGCTTTACTGAAGTCCATATACACAATATCATATTCATTACTATGATCTACCTCCTCAAACACCTTAGTGAAAAAAGTTATTAAATTCGTAAGACAGGAACGCCCCTTAGTAAAACCGTGTTGAGATTCATTAACCAATTTATGCCTATCAAGATGGCTACGAATTGCCTCGGCAATTATTGATTCCATAAATTTACCAACTATGGAGGTAAGGCTTATTGGTCTATAGTTCGAAGCTAAGGACCTGTCACCTGCCTTGTAAATAGGTATTACATTTGCCCTTTTCCACTTGTCTGGCACTATGCCAGTTTGTAGTGATATATTGAAAAGATTTGCTAAGTTCCTCTTTACATTCTTGGCATGTACATCTTATTAATACCTATGTATCATGTCTACCTATCTATGTATCATTGTACTATGTCTAAATAAAGTATTATTATTATTATTATTATAACCCTTTCAGGGTCCAAGGCCATTTTTGGAAGGGGTGTGCCAGTGTCCAAGAATTTTCCACAAAAAAATTCTTATTTTTTCCTATGAAATGGTAGAGAATGTTTTTCTGAAGGTAATAAAACAAAAAGTACAAAATTTGATTGAAAATTGACAAAATTATGCTCTCACGAATTTTAATGTGTCAGCGATATTTACGCATTGGCGATTTTGCCGACTTTGACTCCCATTTTAGGCCAATTACATTATTCCAGTCAACCAAATTCTTACCTATTTCACTAGTATTACTTCTATTCTATCGATTGAGCACAAGAAACCGCCCAGTCAACTGTTTCAACTACAAAATAAAGTGATTGGAAATTGGTAATTTAGCCAATTTAACTCAAAGTTCAAAATATTCCAATTTCAAAATAGGGTGCAGAATAAACAATGCAGGCATTCCTGGCACTAAACTAACATTTCCTCTGTTCATTAGTTATGTTTTCAGTCTTTACAAATGAATTCCATTTTGATTTTTTTTCACATAATGAATTTTTATTCAAACCAAAAAATGGAAGATTTTCTGTTATGCAATATTGAAATAATTGTACAAATAATATCACCACATTTGTCAACGTATATTAGACCCACCAGCTGGCGCGTATTAGACGTGTGAGGTCATTTGTTTACTCTTGAACATCGGCAAAAATTTAACATTTTCACTACTTTGAGCTCAGTTTCACGCCATTTCCATTCCTAAAACCATTCAAAATCATTTCTATATCTGTAAAATATCTTCCATTCTATCAAATGAGACCACGAAATTGCAAATACAGCTATAAAACGTTTACGAAAAAACAGTGCAAAGTCGGTTTTAATCGAAAATTACGGTTTCAGTTTTTTTTTCCTCATTATGCACTGTGTGCTGCAGGATTTGTTTTATGTGGTGCACACTTACCACATAGATGTATTCTCTCATATCTAGGCCCAAATTTACCGTTCAAAGTTTATCTGAGTGAGCTGAGCTCATGACGTAGACCTACGGTTTGGATCCAGAACTCAAAGCCGTAGAACTATGGCACGGACCCTGAAAGGGTAAAACTCTTGCAAACAGTTCATCAGGGCCTGGGGATTTGTTAGGTTTTAATTTCTCTATTTGTCTGAGGACCATGTCACTAGTTACCCCAATCGAGCATAGTCTATTATCTTCCTGTTCAACATAATTTATTATTTCTGGAATTCTGCTAGTATCTTCCTGAGTAAAAACAGAGGAAGTAAGTATTGAAAATTTCACACATATTCTTATCACTGTCCGTGATCTGTCCTGAGTTACTCTTAAGTGGGCCTATCTTGTCCCTAATCTTACTTCTGTATACCTGAAAGAAACCTTTTGGGTTAGTCTTCGAATCCCTTGCGACCTTAGCCTCATAATCCCTTTTTGCTTTTCTTATTCCTTTTTTTATTTCTCTCTTTAATTGAAAATATTGATTGAAGTCATTTCTAACTTCAAAAAACTTTACACCAAAGCAGTGTTTCAAAGGTGCTTTGAAGGGACTTCGGACACTCATTTGATTCTAAGAGAGTACTGGAGGAATCACTTTAGTATCCTCCATTGCATAAGTCTTATAGGTAAGGTGTGGCAGGGAGCTCCTTTGCATAAGGGAGGTAGTAGAGTACTAGCTAAAAATTACAGACCAGTAGCCCTAACTTCTCACATTGTAAAAATCTTCGAAAGACTGATGAGATGGCAGATTATAAAGTTCATGGACCAGCACAACCAGCATAACCTGAACCAGCATGGCTTTAGAGCAGGATGATCATGCCTGTCAAAGCTGCTGAACCATTACGACAGAATTACGGAGGCATTGGAAGACGACCAAACCGAAGATGTGATTTAAACAGATTTTGCAAAGGCGTTTGACAGATGCGATCATGGAGTGATAGCGCACAAAATGAGGTCCATGGGTATTACGGGGAAGGTAGGCAGATGGATTTTCGAGTTCCTAACACAAAGAACACAAAAAGTAGTAGTGATCAGGGCAAGATCCAGCATCAGCAAGGTCAAAAGCTCAGTGCCCCAAGGCACTGTCCTGGCACCTCTGCTGTTTCTCATCCTCAGAGCAAACATAGATAAAAACACCCAGCACACTTTTGTATCATCATTTGCAGATGACTAAAATAAGCATGAAAGTCACTACGGTAGAGGACACTTGAGAAATTACAGGAAGACATAAGCAGGGTTTTCCAGTGGGCATTGGAGAACAACATGACATTCAGTGGTGATACGTTTCAGCTGCTTAGGTATATAAAGAACGAAGAACTCAAAAGGAACACTATGTACAAAACTCAAGAAGGTTACCAAATAGAACGAAAGGAACACGTAAAGGACTTGGGAATATGTAATTATGTCTGCTGATCTTTCTTTTAAAGACCATAGCAAGACAAAGATCACAACAACCAGGAAGATGACAGGGTGGGTATTGAGAACTTTCAAAACAAGGAAAATAATGCCGATGGTGACACACTTCAAATTGCTAGTGCTCCCTCACTTAGAATATTGCTCAGTGCTGACGGTCCCATTCAAAGCAGGAGAAATATGAGAGCTGGAACTAATACAGAGATCGTTTACGGCTCACATTGAGCCAGTGAAACATCTAAATTATTGGAAACGCCTTCAAGTCTTGAACATGTACTCATTGGAGTGGAGGAGAGAGATACATGATAATATATATGCAGTGGACCCCCGAGTTTCGGTCACCTCGGAAATCGTACAATTATGTAAGTGTAATACTGTAAGTGCTTTTGTAAGTGTATTTTTGGGGGTCTGAAATGGACTAACCTACTTGACATTATTCCTTAAGGGAGTAAATTCGTTCAGTAATGGCATTTGAGCAGCCTTCTGGAATGAATTATGACCGAAACTCGGGGGCCCACTGTACCTGGAAAGTACACTAGGGCCTGGTCACAAATCTGCACACTGCCATAACAACATACTGGAGTGAGAGATATGGGAGGAAGTGTAAAATAAACCCAGTGAGGAGCAGGGGTGCGGTAGGGACAATAAGGAAGCACTGTATCAACATCTGGGGTTACAGACTATTCAAGATCTTACCAGAAGATATCAGAAACACTGCTGGAACAAGTGTAGAAGCCTTCAAGAGGAAACTGGACAAGTATCTTCACCAGGTGCCAGATCAACCAGGCTGTGATGGATATGTGGGGCAGTGGGCCTCCAGCATCAACAGCCTGGTTGACCAGGCAAGCACAAGACGAGCCTGGCCCATGTCCGGGCTCAGAGAGTAGAGAAACTTTTCAAAGGTATATCAAAAGCAAAGGAGTGACTTGCAGGACTTTGAACTCTGCTTGGAGAAAATTGTGGCCAGATTGTGTCCAAGATTTTGAAGGGTTTGGGGCTGACCCTGAGGACCCTATGCCTGTTGTGGAATCTATTGTGTCTTTGGGGAAGTTCATGGAGTTGGAGGTTAGTGGTAAGGATTTGGAAGAGTTGGTGGAGGACCACAGTGAAGAGCTAACCACTGAAGAGCTGCAAGAGCTTCATCTGAAACAGCAACAGACCACAGCTGATGAACTTGCTTCAGAGGAGGAGGAAGAGGGAGGGAAGGAGGTGCCTTCTTCAAAGATTAAGGAAATTTGTGCAATGTGGAGTAGGGTGCAAGGTTTTGTTGAGAAATATCACCCTGACCAAGCTGAAACAAGCCATATCTGCAACATGTTCAGTGACAAAACCTTCTCCCACTTCAGTCAAAACTTTAAGAGACGCCAGAAACAGATCTGTCTGGAAAGATATGCTGTGCAACAGGTTTGCAGTGACTCTCAAGATGGTCCTAGTGGCATTAAAAGACAAAGGGAAGTAACCCCAGAGAGGGACTTGTTACCTGAAGTCATTATGGAGAGGCATTTCCCTTCCAAACAATAATCCTCCATTTCTCCTCCCTATCTTCCATAAGCCATCAAGAGTCTTCAGTAAAGGTATGTAATACTGATTTAATTGTTCATGTATTTATTTTATTTAGTTCTCATTAATTTGAGTAAGTAAAACTATAATTAATCTTAAAAAAAATATTTTTTTGTGAATATTTTTGGTGTCTGGAACGGATTACAGTGGACCCTCTTATTTCTTGTTTAATCCATTCCAGAGAGATCAGCGAAAATGGAAATCGGCAAAAACTGAAACCATTTTCCCAATAAAAAATAATGTAAATTCAATTAATCCGTTCCAGACACCCAGAAGTATTAACAAAATTTTTTGGGGGGCCTTAAAGATAGATTTACATGCACAAAAGAATGAACATTCGACATGACACTTCCCTTTATTGAAGACTGATGTTGCTGGATGAAAGAGAGGGAGGAGGGGAGAGGGAAGAGAGGTTATTCTTAGGAAGGGGAATCCCCCTCCAACAGGACTCTAGGTACGAAGTCCTCATCTGGGGTCACTTCCCTTTTTTGTCTTTTACTGTCACTAGGACCAGCTTGAGAGTCATTGCACACCTGTGGCACTAAATATCTGTCCAGAGGGCTCTGTTGCTGGCATCTATTTATAATGTTCCTAAAATGGGACAAGAGATTATCATCGTACTTTTTGCCGAGATGGCTTCCAACGTCTTTGTCAGGGTGATGTTCCTCCACACATGAATGCATCATAGTCCACATTGCACAAATCTCGTTAATCTTTGAAGAAGGCACCTTATATCTCTCTTCCTCCTCCATTGAAGCAATTTCCTGAATTGTGGTTTGATGGTGTTGCAGCTCAAGCTCTTGCAGCTCTTCAGTGGTTAGCTCTTCATTGTGGTCCTCCACCATCTCTTCCACATCCTCGCCACTCACATTCAACCCCATGGAATTCCCCAATGCCACAATACTTTCCACAACTGGCATAGGCTTCAAAATCCCTCTCTTGGACACAATCTGGCCACAACTTTCTTCAAGCAGAGTTCATCTATAAGGCTTATGCAATGGAAGATATTGAAGTGATCCCTCCAGAACTCTCTTAAGGTCAATTCAGAGTCTGAGGTTATGTCAAATCACCTTTGAAACATTGCTTTGGTGTATAGCTTTTTGAAGTTTGCAATGATCTGCTGGTCCATGGGCTGGATGAGAGGAGTGGTGTTAGGAGGCAAGACCTTCACTGTTACAAAACTGAATTCCTTAGACAATTGGTCTTCCATATCTGGAGGATGAGCAGGAGCATTGTCCATTACCAGGAGGTACTTGAGTAGCAATTTCTTTTCCAGGAGGTATTTCTTCACACTCGGGCCAAACACTTTATTAAACCATTCCAGGAAAATTTCCCTCATGACCCATGCCTTACTGTTAGCCTTCCACAGCACACACAATTTACTCTTGACAACACTGTTTTTCTTGAACACTGGGATTTTCAGAGTGATACACAAGTAAAGGCTTCAATTTTAAATCCCCACTAGCATTACTACAGAACAAGAGAGTTAGCCTGTCTTTCATAGGCTTGTGTCCTGGCAGTGCCTTTTCCTCCTGCATGATGTAGGTCCTCTTTGGCATTTTCTTCCAAAACATGCCTGTTTCGTCACAATTAAACACTTGTTCGGGTTTGAAATTTTCAGCCTGTACATATTCTTTGAATTCGCGCACAAATTTTTCAGCCGCATGTTTGTCTGAACTGGCACCCTCACCATGCCTTACAACACTGTGTATGCCACTTTGCTTCTTGAAGTTTTCGAACCAGCCTTTGCTGGTCTTAAATTCATCAACATCAGCACTGGTTTCAGGCATTTTCTTGACAAGATTGGCATGCAACTGCCTTGCTTTTTCACATATGATGGATTGCACAGCACTATCACCTGCTATCTGTTTTTTGTTTATCCACACCAACAACAATTTCTCCATATTTTCCATTGTTTGTGATCTCTGTTTCGTTATTGTATTCACCCCTTTCACAACATCAGCTTTCGTGATTTCTTTTCTCTTTGCCACAATGGAACTGATGGTTGAAGGGGCCTTATTGTATATCCTGCCGGGCTCAGCAATATGTATGCCACTATCATATTTTTCTATTACGTATTTCTTTCTTCAGTTCTATGTTGTTCCTCATTTTCTTTACCAAAGGATTGGCACTAGGAGCTTTCTTTGGGCCCATGGTGGCTTATTTAGTAGTCACACACAATAATCAAGGGCCAAAACAATGGAATGTTAACCCTTTCAGGGTCGAGAGGCCCTCTCCCAAACTCATTCTCAGGGTCAAAAAATATTTGATTTTTTTTTATGAAATAATTGTTTTATTTTCTGAGTATTATAGGCTAAAAAAATAATTTCTGCATTTAGCAAGATATGGAGGCGTGAAGTTGACAGAAAGTGAGCCACTTACGACAACATCGCCTACTGCCGGTCACCCGGTAATAGTTTGTTTTTTCTACTTTTTTCTTTCATTTTTTTAATATTTTATTTTTCAAGTAACTTTTATGTCCTGTGAGACCAATATAAGCCATATTTTGTATATATACACTCCTTGTATACAGTGATCCCTCGAGTAGCGGTCATAATCCGT